>WNYA01000075.1:0-10818 GCA_019512145.1 Engystomops pustulosus
ACTCCACTGGTAACATCAACCCAATCTGAGAATGTGCCATTAATGACGACCCTCTGTTTTGATAGCCCGTAGGCGTATAGCCGTGGGGCTAAGGACTGTAGGCAATTAGGGGTCAAGGAGAGGTGAACTTATGCCATCCCCTTTAAGGGTTAAGTAATTGGCGGGCTACGTGACCAGGGGCTGGGCGACTAGTAGCCACACCTGGGGGCTGGGCTTAAGTTTTAAAAGAGGGCTGGTTATTCCACTCACCCTCTTCCAGAAAATCTTCTTCTTCTGTGAGGACCATGGCTTCTGATGACGCCGTTCGTCTGCGTCTCCGTGCAGAGGGTTCGGCCTGGCTGGCTTCCTTGTTAGCGGAGGCCCAGGCTGGATCATCCCCGGCAACGACTTCGCCAGCTCCGGACCTGCGGCGCTCTGGTAGGCAAACGCGGCCGCCGCAGCGCTTGTACCCTTCAGCGCAGGCGGCCGCGCATACCCCGTTAGGGCCCACTTGTCAGCGTAGCGCCTCTCCTCCTGATGCGGTCGGGAGGCGCGAACCCCCTGCGACGCCGCGGCCGGTGGTCGCGGCAAGGAGAGGGGAGTCTCCCGACTTTGTTCCCCCGACTCCAGTGCCGGCCGCTTCTATGTCAGGCCGGGGCCGGCGGCCTTTAGCTAGCGCCGGCGCCGGGAAGCGAGGGGTTAATCCCTCCCGTCCACGCGGTGCCGGCATGAGCTGTGTAGCCTCCCGCACCGCAGCTAGTGTTAGGGCGCTTCCTGGCTCTGCTTCCTCCTCTGCCCCTGCCTTAGCTGATGTGCCAGGCCTGAGGGCAGCTGGTTTACTACTGCCCACCCAGCCCCAGGCCTTGGCTATTAACCCCCCTTCCATGCGACCTGCTATTTCGAATTTTAACCACCCTCCTTCATCCGCTGTAGGGACGGCTGATGCGGATGATGGTGCCTCAGAGGATGAACTCCTGGGAACTGACCTTATGCCACTTGATCCACGCACACTGGTGGTTCCGGCCCCACTAGTGGCACCCATGATGGCTGGGGAGCTTGGCCCTGGGTATGTGCTGGTCCAAGGGTCCCGGGCTTCCCGGGCTTCCTCCGTGTTGTCCAGGGTCAGCTCTAGCTCCAGCCGACGCTCCGCCTCCTCCAGGCGGCGGGTGGCTTCCCGCTCGCGGTCTGAGCGGAGCAAGCGGCGCCGTTCGCGTGATGGTCGGTCCTCATCCAGGTCTGTGTCTTCCCGCTCCTCTCGGCGCGCATCTTCAGACTCCTCCAGGACTCCGTCTCCAAAACGGCGACATGGCGAGAATAGGTCCCGCCGGGGTTCCACTGGTTCGGGTCGCTCCTGCAGGAATACGGTGCCTGCACCTCCGGCTACAGCATCTGCAGCAGAGACATCAGCAGTGGTGCCTTCTCCGGTGGCTGGTGAGTCAGCCTGCTTGCAGGCATGGGGCGGGTCGGTTTCTGATGCTGCTTTGCTGTCATCTATTAGGTCATTATTGGGGTCACCGGCTGCGTTGGTTCCCGCCACTCAGTCGCTGTCCACTCAAGGAAAGCCCACGGTGGAAGCATCCACATCCACATTTACCCCGTCAATAACCGCTTTTAGGGATAACTACTTTTGCGGTGTTACCCCTCTTGGCTATCATCTTTCCGACCACACTAAGGACAAGATTTACCGCAATGATTATGTGGATATTTGGTCCCTGGTGTCGGTGAATTCGGTGACAGTTGACAGGGAAAGACGGGTTGAACGTGGTGTTGAAAAAAAGCCGAAAGTGGCGAAAACGTTCCACAATTGGATTCAGGCTTTTTCCGTGTTGGGTTGCGTCCTGACACAGAAGTCGCCTGATAAGGCACCTCAGTTGTTTGTATATTTGGATATTATTTTTAATGCTTTCCGAACTCATGGTGGTACTGCATGGTGGAGGTATGATGAGGAGTTCAGGAGGCAGCTGGCTCAAAAGCCTGAAGTTGGATGGGATAGTAAAGCCACGGATGTATGGCTCAGAATTATGTCAGGTTCAAAGCCCTTTCCAACAGCTGCCTCCTCCTCATTCTCAACTCCGGCCGGTTCCCTGGGGCCGGGGGCGGCCCGCAGGTCGGGAACATGCTGGATGTATAACGAAGGCCACTGTCGTTTCTATGGGTCATGTAAATTCAGGCACGAATGCTCCAATTGTGGCGGAACGCATCCTTCCATCCGCTGTTCCCGTCCGGCAGTCACTGCCCCCCGTTCTCAGAGTGTTGGTAGGCCGGAGGACGCCGGTACGCGTACTAGAGATGCTACCGTGGCTCGCCCAGTATCCCAGGAGGGCGGAAGCCGCACTACTTAGGACGGGTTTTTCCTTTGGCTTTTTTATCCCATTCCTCCCAAGCGACTCTCCGGTTTTTTCAAAGAATTTAAAATCTGTTGTTGAGCTTCCAGATGTTGCTCGTAGTAAGATAGCTAAGGAAGTCGAATTGGGAAGAATGGCTGGACTGTTCCAGGGTTTACCTTTTCCTAATTTGCGGGTTTCCCCCCTGGGGGTTGTGCCAAAAAAGGAGCCAGGAAAATTCAGGCTCATACATCACTTGTCCCATCCAAAAGGATCTTCGGTAAATGATGGCATTAGTAAAGACTTGGTGTCTGTGTCTTATGCATCTTTTGATAAGGCTATCGACCTTGTTTGTGCTGCAGGTCAAGGGGCTTTGATGGCAAAGTCTGATATAGAGTCTGCCTTCAGGCTCCTCCCAGTACATTCTGATTGTTTTCATTTATTGGGTTGCCAGCTGGACGGCGAATTTTACTACGACATGTGTTTGCCTATGGGCTGTTCTATTTCCTGTTACTATTTCGAGGTCTTTAGCACCTTTTTGGAGTGGGTCCTTAGACAGGAAACGTCCTCCTTGCTGGTAACCCATTATTTGGACGATTTTTTATTTGTAGGCCCCCGGGAATCAGGTCATTGTTCCTTTTTGCTAACTTCCTTTTGCCATATTGCGCAGCGTTTTGGGGTACCTTTGTCAACTGAGAAGACCGAAGGACCATGTACTACTTTGTCCTTCTTGGGGATAGAAATAGATTCAGTTGCAATGGAGTTTCGGCTACCCTGCGAAAAGTTAGTTAAATTGCGCGCGGCATTGGCAAATTGCCTGGCAGTCCAGAAAGCTTCTTTACAGCAGATTCAATCATTGTTGGGGTCATTGGTCTTTGCTTGTCGCATCATGCCGATGGGTCGGGTTTTTTCAAGACGGCTCTCCTTGGCTACTGCCGGAGTCCGCGCCCCACATCACCGTATCCGTTTGACTAAGGGGATTAAAGCAGATTTGCGAGTGTGGGACACCTTTCTAGCAAGTTATAATGGGCAGACCTGCTGGCGGGAGGCGGAAATAGCTAGCCCAGATTTACAGTTGTTCTCTGACGCTGCGGGCGGTTCGGGTTTTGGTGTATTGCTAGGCTCCACATGGTGTGCGGAATGTTGGCCGCCGAGTTGGCAGGAACGGGGTTGGTGTGGGAACTTGACGCTTCTGGAATTCTTCCCCATTGTGGTCGCTGTGGAATTATGGGGAAGCCGGCTGGCGAATAAGTCGGTAGTGTTCTGGACGGACAATATGAGTGTAGTGCAGGTGGTTAACGGGCTTTCATCATCTTCTCTCCCAGTCCTATGTTTATTGCGTCGTTTTGTGCTTCGTTGTCTTCAGTTTAACATTTTGTTTAGGGCCAGGCATATTCAAGGGGTTGAGAACAGAGTTGCTGATGCACTTTCTCGTTTTAATTGGCAGGTATTCCGGGCGCTATGCCCTTTGGCTGATGCGGAGGGGACCCCGTGCCCAGGCTTCCTGTGGTCCACCCTGGAGGCCAACTTTTCCCCTTGATCCGGTCGTCTGTCGCCCCGTCTACCTGGGCAGCGCACGGTAAAGCATGGGTAGAGTGGTGCAAGGTGGCTGGGGAATTGGGTTTCTCAACAGGCACGACTCGTTTGGGGGCTACACTGCGGTATTTAGAAGGTTTAAGGGAACAAGGTCTATCTGGGTTGTGCGCACAACGGCGGTTGGCGGGTGTTGCCTTTTTCTTTAAGCTTCACGGGTGGGCGGATGTAACTCAGAGTTTCTTCATTAAGCAGGCCATTAAGGGTTGGAAGAAGGATTCAGTGCGGCGGGAGTCCCGCCGTCCTGTGTCCTATTCTGTTTTTATCCGCTTATTGCCTCAGCTGGAGTCTTTATGTCAGGATGTTTTTGAGGCCACCTTATTCCATGCTGCCTTTGTCCTAGCTTTTTTCGGTGCCCTTCGGATTTCCGAATTGATCCCTCCGAGTGCGACTAAATCGGGGGGGCTTTTGTTTGAGGATGTCTTTGTGTCTGCTGGGGGGCTGCGTTTCAGAATCCGTAGATCAAAAACGGATATATTCGGGCGAGGCTGTTGGGTGTCGCTGCGCCCGGTTGGAGGGTAGGCATGCCCGGTTGCCGCAGTTGAACGTTATTTGACATTGAGGGTGGGTGGGGTTCCTTTTCTGGCGCATGCTGATGGTTCTCCTCTCACTCGCTTTCAATTTAATGTAATTTTCAAAAAAGCGCTGGCTGCTGTCGGACTCCCTCCGGGCGAGTTCGGTACCCACTCATTCAGAATAGGCGCAGCTACTACTGCAAGCGAATTGGGGCTTCCCGATGTGGAAGTTCAGAGGATTGGGCGTTGGAAGTCTGAATGTTTTGCTGGATATATTCGCCCTGATCTGCTGATTAACTGATTTGTTTTTCCTTCCTAAATCCCCTACTCCCTTCCCCTCTGTCTTTAGATTCTCGGCCAACAATATGGATCCTGGGACACTCTTTCATCTATTGGGCCGAGCAACGGGCCATGGTGCGTCCGGGTGGAAGGTCACTCGGTTTTTTCAACGCAGATGTTCGCTGGCGTGGAATTAAAGGCCTGCGTTGGTTACAAGCCTTGCCTGAAATGGTGGATATTAGTCGCTACTCAGAGTCTCCCTCAATACTCGTTTTGCATCTCGGGGGTAATGATTTATGCTCTGTGCGTCTGGGGGAGCTGATCCCACTGATCCAATCTGATTTGGAAAGGTTTTCTTCTTTCTTTTCGCGCTTTGTTTTAGTGTGGTCGGAAATAATTCCCAGGGCAATCTGGGAGGGGGCTAGGGATGGGGCAGGCATTGAAAGAAGCAGGAGATTGTTAAATACTAAGGTGTCACGCTTTGTGCGTGAGAGGGGAGGGGTTGTTGTTAGACACAGGGAGTTGGAGGGGGATAATCGTGGCATGTTGCTACCGGACGGTGTCCATTTAACGGATATAGGATTGGACATCTTCCTATCTGGCCTTCAGGATGGGATTGAGAGGGCTATGTCCCTTCTAGGGGGGGGTCGGAGATGCATGTAGGGGTACATGTTCTCCTCCTTGGCGGTTCTCTAGAAGGGGGTGAGGACCTACATGCCCTCTAACGAGATGGGCGGACCTGCTGGCGGGAGGCGTAAATAGCTAGCCCAGATTTACAGTTGTTCTCTGACGCTGCGGGCAGTTCGGGTTTTGGTGTATTGCTAGGCTCCACGTGGTGTGCGGAATGTTGGCCGCCGAGATGGCAGGAACGGGGTTGGTGTGGGAACTTGATGCTTCTAGAATTCTTTCCCATTGTAGTTGCTGTGGAATTATGGGGAGGCCGGCTGGCGAATAAGTCGACTTTCGTCATCTTCTCTTCCAGTTCTATGTTTATTGTGTCATTTTGTACTACGTTGTCTGCAGTTTAACATTTCGTTTAGGGCCAAGCATGTTCCAGGGGTCGAGAACAGAGTTGCTGATGCCCTTTCTCATTTTAATTGGCAGGTATTTCGGGCGCTATGCCCTTTGGCGGACGCGGAGGGGACCCCGTGCCCAGGCTCCCTGTGGTCCACCCTGGAGGTCAACTTTTCCCTTTGATCCGGTCGTCTGTCGCCCCGTCTACCTGGGCAGCGCACGGTAAAGCATGGGGGGAGTGGTGCAAGGTGGCTGGGGAATTGGGTTTTTCAACAGGAGAGACTCGTTTGGAGGTTACACTGCGGTATTTAGAAGGTTTAAGGGAGCAAGGGCTATCTGGGTTGTGCGCTCAACGGCGGTTAGCGGGTGTTGCCTTTTTCTTTAAACTTCACGGGTGGGCGGATGTAACTCAGAGTTTCTTCATTAAGCAGGCCATTAAAGGTTGGAAGAAGGATTCAGTGCGGCGGGAGTCCCGTCGTCCTGTTTCCTATTCTGTTCTTATCCGCTTATTGCCTCAGTTGGAGACTCTGTGTCAGGATGTTTTTGAGGCCACCTTATTCCATGCAGCCTTTGTCCTAGCATTTTTCGGTGCCCTTAGGATATCTGAATTGGTCCCTCCGAGTGCGACAAAATCGGGGGGGCTTTTGTTTGAGGATGTCTGTGTGTCTGCTGGGGGTCTGCGTTTTAGGATCCGTAGATCCAAAACGGATGTATTCGAGCGAGGCTGTTGGGTGTCGCTGCGTCCGGTTGGAGGGTTGGCATGCCCGGTTGCCGCAGTTGAACGTTATTTGACATTAAGGGTGGGTGGGGTTCCTTTTCTGGCGCATGCTGATGGTTCTCCTCTCACTCGTTTTCAATTTACTGTAATTTTCAAAAAAGCGCTGGCTGCTGTCGGACTCCCTCCAGGCGAGTTCGGCACCCACTCATTCAGAATAGGCGCAGCTACTACTGCAAGCGAATTGGGGCTTCCTGACGCGGAAGTTCAGAGGATTGGGCGTTGGAAGTCTGAATGTTTTGCTGGTTATATTCGCCCTGATCTGCTTATTAATTGATTTGTTTTTCCTTCCTAAATCCCCTACTCCCTTCCCCTCTTTCTTTAGATTCTCGGCCAACAATATGGATCTTGGGACACTCTTTCATCTATTGGGCCGAGCAACGGGCCATGGTGCGTCCGGGTGGAAGGTCACTCGGTTTTTTCAACGCAGATGTTGGCTGGCGTGGAATTAAGGGCCTGCGATGGTTACAAGCCTTGCCTGAAATGGTGGACATCAGTCGCTACTCAGTCTCCCTCAATACTCGTTTTGCATCTCGGGGGTAATGATTTATGCTCTGTGCGTTTTGGGGAACTGATCCCACTGATCCACTGATTTTGCGCTTTGTTTTAGTGTGGTCCGAAATCATTCCCAGGGCAATCTGGGAAGGGGCTAGGGATGGGGCAGGCATTGAAAGAAGCAGGAGATTGTTGAATACCAAGGTGTCACGCTTTGTGCGTGAGAGGGGAGGTGTTGTTGTCAGACACAGGGAGTTGGAGGGGGACAATCGTGGCATGTTGCTACCGGACAGTGTCCATTTAACGGATATAGGATTGGACATCTTCCTATCTGGTCTTCAGGATGGGATTGAGAGGGCTATGTCATTTCTAGTGGGGGGTCGGAGAGACATGTAGGGGTACATGTTCTCCTCCTTGGTGGTTCTCTAGAAGGGGGTGAGGACCTACATGCCCTCTAATGAAGCTGGCATTTCAGGTGCCCCGTTAATATGTTCTTGATATGTTTCTTGATATTAAAGAGTTAACAAAGTTGCTACTCTAAGAGTAGAAGTTAAAGAGTTAAATTATTTTAATAAAGCTGTGGCCGACTCCCTGATGTCATACCATAAGTTTAAATATATACTTGTGTCTGAGTTTTTATTAAAGGGGATGAAGGGGTTGGTAAGGTTGGGGTACACGGTTATGCATGCAGTCCTGCTCCTTGGCTTAGCTGTGTAGAATGGGGCAGAAGAAGTCATCTCATTATTACCAGAGGATCAGAGGTTTATTATTGTGGGTCACCTCATCATAAGGAAAGGGTCAGAAGAGACATCCGATTGTCCATGAATATTAGTTCATTAGTATCACCTTGCCATGAGAAGACAGATTATGAGAATGTTCCATCCTGTAAATGACACCATGGACCTTCCCTGTAATCAGTAACTTAGTGTTTGATGGATGAGTTATGCAAAAAGTCTTAAGCACAAGTTTGTTTTTCAAATCAGCAGCAATTTACTTTACTGTCAAGCAAATAATATAAAAACAGAAAAGTGTAGACGATATAAGGAGGGGCCCACAGTATCCGGCCCCTGGCTTGGGATCCATTCACATTCTAGAGAGTAGTAGAGAAAAACACAGCAATGCACAGAATAAAATCCATGAACATGACAAATAATGTAACCATATGGAACCGAAGCATTATGGGTTGCATTTACTAAAGGCCGCGCCGATTCGCGGTTTTCCCTCGCTCTCCCACGAGTGAAACCTGATTTGGCCCGATTTGCGCCCGATTTTCCCTGATTGCCCCGGATTTTTGGCGGCACGCGACATACGTCGGATGTGGCGCATCGCGGCGACGGAAATCGGGGGACGTGGCCGAGCGAAAACCCGCGGATTCGGAGAACCGCGGCATTTAAAAAAAGAAAATGTCGGCGGGACACGCACTTACCTTCACCCTGCAATGATCGTGAACTCACAGCGGACCTCGGCGGACCTCAGCGCAGAAGCGACACCTGGTGGACGTCGGAGGAACTACCTTAGTGTATTGCCGGAAGACCCGAATCCACCGCAGAGAACGCGCCGCTGGATCGTGAATGGACCAGGTAGTAATCTGCCCCATTGTGTAGTATTGTAGATGCGTAGTATTGCGTATTGTGATAGTGTAAGTAGTGATTGGTGTTTGTGTATTGTGTAGTATTGTGTGGTGTGTAGTATTGTGTAATAGTGTGTAGTATTGTGTATTGTGTAGTATTGTGTAGTATTGTGTGGTGTGTAGTATTGTGTAGTATTGTGTAGTATTGTGTAGTATTGTGTGGTGTGTAGTATTGTGTAGTATTGTGTTAGTTTGTCGTGTGTGTAGTATTGTTGTAGTATGTGTAGTATTGTGTGGTGTGTATTATTGTTATAGTATGTGTGATTTGTGTATTATTGGATTTATTATTTTTGTGGTCTCCTTGAAGTGTGTGTCTGTCGTTTGTTGTCGTCTCTGTGTTGTGTGCTCTTCTTTTTTTTGTGCTCTCTTGTGTCATCTTGCTGTCGTCTTGTTGTCGTCTTGGTGCGTCTTGTGTCGTCTTGTAGTCTTGTGTTCATCTTGTGTGTCTTCGCTGTGGTGTGTCCTTCTTGTGTCGTACTTGTGTCGTCTTTGTGTTGTCGTTTTTAGTGTTTGTGGTTTTGACGTCCTTGTCTCGGTGGTTTCCTTGCTTGGTGTCTTCTTGTGATAGTCTTTTTTCCTCCCTTTTTTCTTCTTTCTGTATGTTATTTCTTTTGTCCTCTTGTTTAGCTTCTGTTCCTCTTTTCCTCTTTTCTTTTTCTTATATATCTCTTTCATATGTCTCTTTTTTTTTTCTGGCTGTTACTGTATTGGAGTGAATCTTGGACGGATTTGTACGATTCATGAAACCAATCCGGCTTCTTTTTTTTTTTTTTTTCACACGGACAAATTTCAAGCACGCAATCAAAATCCCTAGTTACTTATTCACTTCTGTTCTGATGATTCTACCTTTATTTTGCAATAATAAAACGGAACGGCCTAATGGACTCAATTGAATTGTCCATCGAAGTTTCCATCATGGCAGGCACATCTGTCCGACTTCAATTATCACAATTTTAGTCTATTACCAAAAGAATTAAAAAAAAAAAAAATCACACAAATCCAGGATAGAATGTTATTTATTTTAAAGAATTACAAAATGAAATTCCGTGCTAGTTATAGTGCATTAAATGGAATAATGTAACCACATTCTTTCTAGGACAAGAAGTAGAACTAGAGGTAATCCTAGGACAAGCATAAGAGGGGTAGGCGGGGGTGGCGAGGGGATGGGGCATTGATGAAGTCGCAAAGGAAAGTGTCGGGGGGGGTTGCAACAACGTTTGACCAATTAGAATCTTGGACGACATCATTGACGCTTACCCTGTGGGGTCTTGACAAAATAACCATTTTGGACACGGGCATTTAAGCTGTCCACAGTGCCCCCCCCACCACTTCACAGTAAGCATGGAGGACCGTCCAAAACAGCTAAAGATTCAAACTGCCAATCTGCAAGAAACACTGTCTCCTCTCCCCGAAGATACAGGTAATGGAAGGTTCTCTATTGAAGAGTGATGTCAGCAGTCCTAGTGTGTCGCTCAAGACACGCTGAGTGAAGGGTGAATTGGCCCTTGCCGGCAGGATGTGTGGTTCGGAGCCAAGCTTAAGAGAGCGAAACCCAGCATGAGACTGAAGCAGCGGGAACATTCTATAAAGAAATTGGATAGCTTATAGGCTATACAGGGAAGGCCGGTGCAGAGACAGCATAGTCATGAAGTGGGAGAAGGGTTAATAAGGAGCTGTATGAATTGAGGGTTTGAGGCAGGTTAAGCATTTTTTGCTTGATCAATTGGCCTCCTATGGTGGATTCCTGTGACATAATTGGCTTCTGTCTGGGTGGTGGCGTTTAACTAATTGGCCACTGTGGTTACACTTTACTACTTATTGGCTACTGTGGTGGCCTTAACATATTGGCTACTTTGGTAGCACTTTCTATACTATATGGCTATACTTCCTGTGGTTGTGGGCGTTTAAACTAAATTGGGCCATGTGGTTACGCTTTAAACCTTATATTGGCTAAGCTGTGGTGGCGGCTTAACTATATTGGCTACTGTGGTGCGCTTAAGAACCTATATTGGGCTACTGTAGTTACGGGGCCTTTAACTATATTTTGCTGCCTACAGTGGTTACCTTTACTATCTTATTGGCTACTGTGGTGGTGGTCGCTTAAACTAATATTGGCTTACTTGTGTTACACTTTACTATATTGGCTACTGTGGTGGCGCTTAACTATATTGGCTACTGTGGTTACACTTTACTATATTGGCTACTGTGGTGGCG
>WNYA01000075.1:10901-132198 GCA_019512145.1 Engystomops pustulosus
GTGTTGTACTGTGTGTATTGGACTATACTGTGTGTTGTACTGTGTGTTGTGTTGTGTTGTGTTGTACTGTGTGTTGTACTATTTGTTGTGTTGTACTATTTGTTGTGTTGTACTGTGTGTTGTGTTGTACTGTGTGTTGTACTGTGTGTTGTACTGTGTGTTGTGTTGTACTGTGTGTTGTACTGTGTGTTGTACTGTGTGTTGGACTATACTGTGTGTTGTGTTGTACAGTGTGTTGTACTGTTTGTATTGGACTGCACTGTGTGTTGTGTTGTACTGTGTGTTGTGTTGTACTGTGTGTTGGACTGTGTGTTGTACTGTGTGTTGGACTGTACTGTGTGTTGTGTTGTACTGTGTATTGGACTATACAGTGTGTTTTGTTGTTCTGTGTTTTGATTTGTATTTTAATAGAGATGAGGACTTATAAAAAACTTACAAAATGAGTTTGGAGCTTTATAATATATAATCAGTGTTTTATAGGTACAAGTCTTACAGAATGTTTTGTGAAGTTTCAGCCAATTGAATCTTGGATGAGTCGCTCTTCTCTCTGCTGATGACTTCACCCCAGAAAACTTTTCACCTCATGTTCTTCTTCGAAATCTGTACAGACTGTACGTATCAGGACATTGTTGGTGCCTTGTAACCTGTTGTGTGTTACACTCATACTGCGCTGATCAGAGGAAAACACAATATAAACTAATTTAACGTCTTCCCACCATCTTCTCCTCAAGGTGAGCTGCAGCTTTGTGGGACCTAGAAAATGTCACCGGGCAGCAGAATCCAGAAGACTTTGGGGCACATTTACAAAGGGTCTGAACGCCGCACTTTTGTCGGGATCGCGACTGGACCGGGTAAGTAAATCTGCCCCAATGGCTGGAGGAGAACACACATTCATTCAATTCTTCATTGATTAAATTGACTGATGATGATCAGATGAATATATCAGAGTTCTCAGAAGACTTGTCTGCAGGATTCTAAGGTATCTGACCACGACTGGAGAGTCGGAATAAGGCTGGACATTGTTTTTTCCTATGAAGGGGAATAATGGTCATTAATTAGGTAAGAGGTGGTTATAGTCCTATAGACGAGCTCACCCTGCACCATTGTCCCTAAGTCTGTAAGTAATTGACGTGATCCATTTACGGTCCACCCAAGGAAAGATCACGGTTGGGCGTGTTTAGTGGACTTTGCTTTCATAAATTGATGCTTTGGGAATATAAGTTATTTATTTACTCACAGAAATGAAGATGAGAAATACTAAAGATGTAAAATTCTACATGAGAATTGTAAAACACCATAAAAGAGTAAATCAAAGTTTCCTGGTAGACCAAAGCTTTGTGTCCTGAGACACCTCCTATTTCCGAGGATCTGCCTGAAGACAACTACACAGAAGAGACGGAGGAGATCGTCTGCTGAGGAGGAGATGCTGAGGACCCTGCTCTATGTGTTGGTGGTCCTACATGTGGGTAAGGAGATATCACCCTGTATGTAGCATCTGGGGGGTGACTGCAGCTACTACACATCATCCCTACGTCACGTATTCCCACCATAAGGTCTGGAGAAGACACCTGCTGGAAATAGTCTTCAATACTTGTTGTTGTCCCCAACTTCTTTCATTTAGGAAGAACCTTTTCTGTTGTCTTCTTACATATTTCTGGATAGTAGAGAAGAAGCCTGAGATCTACAGTCTAGGAACCTATGTTAGAGGAGTCAGTGAAGGTCTAAGCTCCTCCAGCACTGTATGTACACGTCTGTCTCTCGCCCAAGTCTTCACTCGCTATCAGACTTTGCTAATCTGTGGTTTTTTTTGTTGCCATACAATGAGATATAACCTGAAATGTTGGGAAATAGCAGAAGATCAGCCACATTTTTGGAGTTCTGACTCCTCACCATCCTAATCAAGAGTCAGAAGGTTAGATCTCAAGTCATGTGCCCTCTCTGAGCTCAAATCTGGTGCTCACGTTTATATATCCATACAAATATCTTACTTAAAGGGATAGTCCAGGGTATGGCATTCCTGTTCTAAGCTACTTGTCAGAAATCCTCTTCAGCAGCAATGAAGTGGACAAAAACTAACCTCTTCCTGTCCTTGCCCTGAAGCTGAGTCCTGACTGACACCTCACCATCATAAGCAAGAGTCAGATGGCTGGATATCAAGTCATGTGTCGTCTCTGAGCTCAAATCTGGTGCTCATGTTTATATATCCATACAAATATCTTACTTAAAGGGATAGTACAGTGATTTTACACATTACCCTTAAGTAGGGATGAACTTTATTCTTTGTTCATAGAGTCCATCTCAATCTGACAAATTCAGACAAATCTTTTATAAATCTTGTATCTTTCTTGTATATATGTTTTATAAATCTTGAATATATGTTGTATACCTTGTATATGATACTGTCATTCATACCAGAGTTTAGGGAGGAACAAGGGAACATGAAAGAAATTTGTAATGAATCAAGGAAAAAAAGGTTTTATGGAAACTCATAGGGGGTAATTTACTAAGGGGCCGATTCGCGTTTTTGCGACGGGTTAACCGAATTTTTCCCTTTTGTGCCGATTTTCCCTGTATTGCCCCGGGATTTCGGTGCACGCGATCGGATTGTGGCGCATCGGCGCCGGCATGCGGGCGACGGAAATTGGGGGGCGTGGCTGTAAAAAAACACGACGGATTCGGAAAAACCGACGCATTTTTTTAAAAAAAGTGTCGCTCGACACGCGCTTACCTGCACCCACGATGGCTCGGTGAACTTCAGTGCATTCCGATGGTCTTCAGCGCAGCAGCGACACCTGGTGAACGGCGGAGGAACTGCCTTAGTAAATCCCGGCCGGACCTGAATCCACCGCAGAGAATGCGCCGCTGGATCGCGAATGGACCGGGTAAGTAAATCTGCCCCATAATGTTAGAGGATGATAGCGAGTTATATGGTAATTTCCAAGACAAATCGAGCGACATCGGTTCGGAACCAATTAGATTTGGACGTGAATCGAGTCTTGTAAAAATTTGGTGAACCTTCAGCAAATCAAACATTAAATGATTCGATCATTTCCACCCTCAACCCTTGGTGAACCCACTCCCTTCATCTCTATCTCCTATGTCTAGTAGCAGCACGAGGTGTGGTTCTGGCTACTGAGCTATGGGCTTATCCATCACACAAATAACCTCTACTAGAAAGCAGATCACATACAGATACCAGGATCCCCATTAAAAAGCCGGATCAGGTCTTATGGAAATGAGGCTAAGTTACTGTATAATTAATGGGTCGTAATAGTCCTGTTTAGTTCTTCAGACGAGAGAGGTTTTTACTTCTGCTGTTGTGTTGACTCGATAATAATGGAAGGTCTAGAGGAGCCGCTGAACAATAGAGGGAGTTGTGTGATGCCCCAGAGCTCAGGTCTATTAGGTCATGTATGGCCACAACATTGGTCTGGTGTCTTCTTCAGGCCACGGCGACTTCTACTGATGATTAAAGGGGTTATCCAGGTTTTAAAAATTTCTTATGGCCGGGCTGGGGAGGGCTAGTTAAACATAATAAACATGTACTTACCTCGTCCAGCGCCACTGATGTCCCGCGCCGCGGTCCCTTCGATCCGTGCCCCTGTTTGTTTACGATTTTGCATCATAAGTCCTTCTGAAGGTGTTCAGTCTGTGAAATGGATCTGTGCACTGTAAGAACTGTCATGGTGGTGCCCCTCGGTCACTAGACAGGGAGTCCTAGCATCATATGATACTGGCTCTCCACCCCCTGGACTCAGCCGGGTCTCAGAGATCTGAACAGTACACGGGTCAGTTTCTACAGGCCTCCCATACTTATGTGCAGCCAAACTCTGTTCTTACCTGCAGCTCCTGGGGTCCGGCACAAGTCCTGGGATGTGATCCCAGACAGGAGCTGGGGGCATTATGGAGAGAGCACAGAACGGCAGCAGCTTTAAGAGGAATGACCCACATGAATTTAATGTAACGTATTCATCCCGTGTAAGACAATGGGTATTGATCAGATCCTTCTGTCTTTCAGCCTCAGCCACCACCAGATCACAGCCGACCTGTGGGTCTCCAGTCTTCGCCAACCGGATAGTCGGTGGTACAGATGCAGTGGATGGAGAGTGGCCCTGGCAGGCCAGCATGCAGTATCTGGGCTATCATTTCTGTGGTGGGTCCTTGATCTCTGGCCAGTGGGTCCTGAGTGCTGCTCATTGCTTTGAACAGTAAGTCTTCTACCCAAAACTTATCATACATTTCTGTCCTAAATCACTAATCTCAGACTTTCATCCCAGAAAAAAAATAATACACAGAGAACTCTTCTTGTTTCTCCAGGCATGTGGGGGTTACAGTGGTCAGACCATTAGATATTGAATGCATGTCCTAATAATATTTCCAATGTCATAAAGATTTTTTCCCAATGGTCATTTGTGATTTCTCCTTTAAAAAAAAAAACAGAACAATGCCCATATTGTGCTGCTCGCCCGTTTCTTTCCAGAGTTATTGCATTTCCTGTTCTAAACTACTTGTCAGAAATCCTCTTCAGCAGCAGTGAAGTGGGCAACCTCTTCCTGTCCTTGCCCTGAAGCTGAGTCAAAATTAGACTGCCCACAGTTCCCCCAATGCACTCTCCGTGTTCTATAAAGTGATATTTCTACAAGTAAATCCGCTGAGCTCAGCATAATGCAGAAACAAATACATATAGTGACTGACCTGGCAGCTTACATCACATGGAAGAACCTGGAGTATGTAACAAGTGGTTAAAACCAGCAGTGAAATGGTTACATGAATGTTATAGTCTGTGCTGTGTGAGCATCAAGAATTCACAGCTTTTCTGCTATGTGGAAAGCATCTGGAGAGCAGAATGTGGGGAGGAGGCTGCAGAGGAGTCTATGACACAGCTCGAGGTGTAGACAGAAACAGAGAGAGTTTCCAGGATTATGAAAACCTTCTATCCCAATTTTCTATGGCAGATACTTCTGCATCCACAGAACAGATGTGATCCACACGAGAGCTTTCCTGAGAGCAGCATCACATGGCTACCCCTCCTCCCTCCAGAGTGAGCAGGGAGAAGCAGGCCCTATCCTTTATGAAACCATCCTGTAAACAATTCTAGAGAATAAATGGAGAAATCTGCACAGCCAGGGAGCACAGATACTGCAGAAGTAGACTAAAGTGAGGAGGTCAGCAAAGAAACTTCTGTCCATCCCAAGCGAGTGACACTAAGAAACCTTGAATTGCTGTAGTCCTTGTTGTACGGTGTGTAGTCCCAGTCCATGACTGCACATCATTTACTGCCCCTTCTGCTGATGAAGCCCATGCACGTGACAGTAACATTGATGGAGCTGATCACCTGCTGCTCTGAATATTCCGATCTACAATACTTCAGATGTGAAATATAACTAATATCATGTCTCTGGATTTCTCTCCAGACTTTTCCCTCTTCTTCACTACGAGGTGCAGCTTGGAGCCTATAGACTCTCCCTGGAGAATCCGCACAGTGTCCGGAGGAGGATACAGTCTGTGATGAACCATCCAAACTACACAACCACAGCAGATGAATGGGACATTGCTCTGGTTAAGCTGGAGAGTCCGGTCACCTTCACCAGTCACATCATCCCCATCTGCCTGCCCTCCGCCTCCATCCCCCTCCCCAATGGCTTGGAGTGCTGGGTCACCGGCTGGGGACATATAGACAATAATGGTAGGTGATTCTCAGCTCCCCAGTCCAATGGCCAACGCACATCTGTATGTCCATAGTTTATTGTTTCTCCCTTTAAGGTTTCGGCAAAGGCTGGAGATGTGACAGTGATAGGGATAGGGATAGGGATGGATTCTATATCCCCTCATACATCCCCTTACTGAGAGACGGTTTGTCTTATTTCCATTAGTTCACTTTAGGAGAATTGAGCTGAACAAATAAGGTTTCATAAAGAACATGAATAATAATTTGTGTAGATGACCGGAATGACCTTTGATCAGTTATTAAGACTCTTAATTACAGAACTTCTGATTATTAACAATGACTAATGAAAGAAGCTTTAACGAGCCGCACCCGCCTATCAATGAGGGACTTTTTCTATATCAATATTACTTTATAGACACATCAGCAATCTGTCAGCAAATAGGACGACATGATAACTCCTGGTATGGAGATTAGGGTCAGAAGTTCCAATGTTCATCATTGGGGGGATCTCTACAATGGAATAAAGACATTGGGGATGAAGGTGGATGAGAAAACTTTTTGTAAGGTTTGACTTCGCTAAGTGCTTGAGGTTTTGTGGACGACCTCTGGACTTGACCACTGAAATAGTTTCATGGCTTCATTGATGGTCTGAAGCTCATGTAGACGTGAGAATTATGGTGATGCAACCATTAATATGATGTCTTCATGGATGACTCCTAGAATGGAATCTTTCTATCATCTCTAAATCTGCACAAGAACAATGGGGGAGATGATTCATACGCTGATGCTCATGCACCGGTGTATGATAACGGCCACATCCCCCAATATTTGGCCATAACCTCATGCAGGACTTACTGATTCAGGCTTCCTCATACAGATGTAATGTCTACAATTAAACTGCAATTGAATGTGTAAGTAATATTATTCTGAGACATTATGATATCTACAATGTATGGACTAGAGAGGTAGGTCCTTGCATGTTCTCACCCTCAGCCAGTGTTCACTTTAGTATTGAGTAGAGAGAAAGTGCAGGAAGCACAGAGGAGGAGAGGACCACAACTAGCCAAACCACTGCTACCAACACTCACTGATTGATGCAAGTGATGCAGATTGGGGCAGATTTACTTACCCGGTCTATTCACGATCCAGCGGCGCGTTCTCTGCGGTGGATTCGGGTCTGGCCGGGATTCACTAAGGTAGTTCCTCCGACGTCCACCAGGTGTCACTGCTGCGCTGAAGTCCGCCGGAATGCACTGAAGTTCACCGGCCTATTCCTAGTGAAGGTAAGTGCGAGTCCCACAACACTTTTTTTTTTTTAATGCGGTGGTTTTTCCGAATCCGATGCGCCACAATCCGGTCACGTGCGCCAAAATCCCGGGGCAATTTAGGGGAAATCGTCGCAAATCGGAAATATTCGGGTAACAATTAGGGAAAACGCAAATCGGGCCCTTAATAAATGACCCCCAATGTGTCCAGAAATGGCAGAAACGTCTGCACTATATGACAATAAGGAAAAAAGTGGCCAAAGACATGTGCGGTACAGAGCTACAGACCTGCAGTACACAGGACAGGAGGGTCAGAAATGGGCAAAGAACCTCAGAGGGAAGAGACGGCCAGAGGTGTAGACTGTCCTCTGGTTCATCCACAGCATCAATTCCCAACATCAGCCGAAAGACCTTCAATAACCTCCCTGTCCTCTCATACCAATCTCTGAAACTAGTGGCATCCATTTCGGTAACACCTATTCGGCATCCTGCGGGCACCATGGTTGGTGCACAGTGTTAAAAACTAAACTAGGAAAGGATAATAAAGAGAAGGAGAACATAACGGGAAGACGTCTTCTCTTCTAACGTCAAAGAATACACCAAAACATAAAGGTGGAAGCCCACTCTGACTCATTGGGGGGAGTTATCAAGACTTGTTTGTTGGGTACCGTCTGCGTCAGGAATTGTGGCTATTCCGCCCTCTGCACCACTTGGAAGGGGCAGTACGGGGCCGTGAAGTGGCCTGGGGCAGGCAAGCGACACCCCACCCGCCAGGTTCAGGATCTTGCTATAGCACAGCTCTACGCGCCCCTCTCTCCTCCAGGGCCTCTTG
Source organism: Engystomops pustulosus (assembly GCA_019512145.1). Taxonomy (NCBI): domain Eukaryota; kingdom Metazoa; phylum Chordata; class Amphibia; order Anura; family Leptodactylidae; genus Engystomops; species Engystomops pustulosus. The sequence continues at coordinate 18,667 of WNYA01000075.1, forward strand.
ATATAATCTGACTTGTCCTGAAGGAGCTCCACTGCTTGGTACATCTGCCCCAGTGTCTTCTCTGCTTATTCCATAGAGCCACTGCCTGCTCCGGAGACTCTCCAGAAGGTGACGGTGCCGCTGATAGACCATAAAACCTGTGACGAGATGTATCATAAAGGCTCCGACCTCAGTGATTCCATCACCATTGTGTACGACACTATGATATGTGCTGGATACATAGAAGGAGGAAGAGACGCCTGTCAGGTGAGAAACATCATCCGAATATACAATGATACCCCATAATTCACTGGTGCAATGGCCAAGTCCTTGTCACCCATCACTCATTGTCCAGCGTTGTCTTTCAGGGAGACTCCGGAGGACCTCTGGTGTGTAAGGTCAATGGTGTCTGGTACCAGCCTGGCGTCGTAAGCTGGGGAGATGGATGTGCCTTACCTGAGCGGCCGGGGTGTACACCCTGGTACCTGCCTACCAGTCCTGGATCCAGTCACACATCCCAGAGCTGAGCTTCCAGGATCCAGGAGACATCCCACGAGTGACCAGAGTCCCAGAAACGACCACAAAGTCCAGAGAAGACACGAACGCTCAATGTTATGTTCTTACTCTGCTCATTGTAGCGGCTGCTGTGCTCTGATTGTTATGTTGTTACTTGTCCTTTTGACTCACTGTAATTTTACAAACGTATAAGAACTTTATATGTAAGGGGTGATGGGGAGCCTTAACCCCTTCAGGATCCAGCCAGTTTATAGCTTAAAGGGAACCTGTCATCAGAGGGCTCTTTTTCACTAGTGAAAGGTTCCTGTAGAGACTCCACAGTGTATAGTAATATACAGTGTATAGTAAACCTGATATATCTATTCTGTGCACAAATTAGTTTTAGAAATATGCACTCCTAAATTTACCTGGCTCCCTGCCAGCTCCCGCGCGCAAGTCCCAGGCGTTTCACTTTTGAAATAGTAACAAGCCCCTGCTCGCTCGGATCAAGGATAGGCTCATCCTCCGCTCATTATTATTCAGCTCAACCCCCTCCCACATCCTTCTTCTATTCACCCTATGATGTGGACACAAACTCCCACGTGGAGCCTTCTAATCCCTACATGCGCTCGCCGCACCGCGCTGCTCATTGCACATGTGTCCCTTCGGGCTAAGCCAACATCATTAGTGATTTCTGATTGGTTAAAAAAGAGCCCTCTGCTGACAGGTTCCCTTTAAGGCTCAGACCCATTTTTTTGTAATCTAATAATAATAATAATAATCTTTATTTCTATATTTTCTATATATTTCTATATTCCATAGCGGATTCATAGGGGACAAATACAAATAAAATAAAACATGACAGAGGACAAACAGTCATATGGAACAAAAGGAGTGAGGTCCCTGATCTCTGGAGCTTACAGTCTATGAGGATGAGGGGGGGGGGGGGACAAGAGGTAAAAAGCTTATATAATGTTGCAGCCATTCTTCATAAGGGAATAGAACAAAATTTACTATAATAAAAACTTCTGTCGCTTGACGAAGTCCAAGATGAATGGGACTGCAGAGAATCCCGTAGCTCGGTGTCTGGTGGTTGCTGGATAACACATGAGGAGAGGACACAGGACGGGTTAGTAAAGAGAGTTAAAACTTCATGCAGTTAGTGATGTGATAGATCTGCCTAAAAAGATGGGTTTTAAGAACATAGACTGAGATGAGAGAGGAGAGATTGGGATGTGCAGCATTGTGCAGAGCTTTGTGGATGAGGGTTATGATTTTAAACTATACTCTAAAGGAGACGGACAGCCAGTGCTGTGACTGGCACGACCTTAAGACATCTGTGTAGCGTTTGGTCTGAAAGACAAGTTTAATTTCTGAGATGCAAGTGGCAAGAGCAAGCAAGAGATTGAGTATATGGTGCAAAGAAGACGTTGCCGGTTTGTGGCGTGCGCCAAGGTTACCGACGACTGTATTGAAAGGCTTGAAGTTGCGGTGGTGCCACCTCATCCAGGGCGCTATTGAGGACATGATTATAATGATTAGTAGCCAGGACAGAAGACAGAGGAGATGGGGACAGTGATGACTGCACAGTTCCTACAAGGTCGTGGACACTAATGGTACGTGGGTTCTGAATACTTTATATAATCAAAGTGATTTTGAGACTGTTTTTTCGGCACATGTTGTACTTCAAGTTAGTGGTAAATTTTGGCTGATTTTGGTTAAATTTGCCTTTATTTATAAAAAATAAATAAGAAATGACAAATTTTTCAAAGAATTCGCTATTTTCTAAATTGTTTTGTTTTCAGATAGGTAATTAGTTACGAAATAAGATTTCCCAGACGTCTGCTTTATATTTTCATAATTTATAAAATGTCTGTATATTTTATTTTTATGTCACGCGACTTACACATAGAACATTGGTTTTCTGTATTTTCAAGAAGATTTCAGAATTTCTTTATTTGGGGATCATTATTGTCTTTAATGAGCTTTGAAATATATAATATATAATATTAGAAACCTCCTATATATCAACCCATTTTCAAATCTGAACCCCTCTAACTATCAGAAACGGCTTTTGGGAAGTTTGTTAATCCTTTGATATCTTCATTTAGAAATTTTGAATGTTCCGATTTTGTCGGTAACATGTTCCTTCCTCCCTCATATCACCCTCCCGACAGAAGACAGAGAAATCTCTGCTATCATTGAAGGTTCTCTCCGAGGTCCCCTGGACTGTAGTCCAAGCAGCCAAGTGTGTGTCACCTGAAAATAGCACTGAGCATGGCATGTCCTGGGCGGCCTTGGACAGAAGGAGGTGGCCTTGAGTCCTGTCTGGTAAACTCTGTGCTGGGATGGAGGCCTGGGTGCACTGGTTGACCACCACTGTGCTGTGAGGTCCTGCTTCCAGTGCCGCTGATTGAGCAGGGAATCTCTCTGCAGGCATTTAAATAATGTGAAATTTAAAGGGTTAAAGGGGTTTTCCCACCAAACAAGTTATGAGTCCTCCACAGATCAAGAGATAGGGGGGGGGGGTTGTCCAATGGGGTCCTAGGTACCTTTGTCAGACTCCTTGTTCTCATGATCTGTGTAGGTCTCAACCACACTTGTTTGGTGGGAAAACCCCTGGCTCTGACCGCAGGTTTTACACAGGGATGTCAGCAGTAGATTATCGGTGAAACTCTGTATTTCCAGACAACAGTTCAGCTCTACACCTGAGCCGAACCATTGCCTGAAAACATGGGGTTTTAGCAGTTCATGACGGACTATTACGACGATGTGGATAGTACGTCCAGGGACGGCAACAGGTCATGGTCACGATTCACCTACTGTAGCTCTCCGGAGGGCGTAATGAAAGATTTTGGGCACAAACAGCACCAACTGTTTGTCATTTTGGTGGAACCACACACCAAAGCGTTCTCCAGGATTCTCCTGCCGTGGAGCTGATAACATGTGAAGGGATGGACTAAACATTTACAAATAAAGAAACACTTCCACATTTTTTATTTATCGCCCCTTCGGGGGAACCTCAGCAGGATGGATGTCTGGTGACTATTCCTGCCTGGAGCTCTGCAGGCAGACAGGAGCGTTTTTTTCTTCTGCTAGGGGTTGACTCAGGAAACTCCTGCCTAAGTTAGGTCTACACTCACAAGGATGAGAAAAGGTAAAACATATCTACTCTCTAGACTATAGAAGAAGCTCTCAGGAACGGAACTGATTGTGCAGGACCCAGTGAGTAGAACTTCACAGGACAAGTACAAATGATTTACCCTAAGGTTCTGCTTCTGATCCATTCAGTGTTCTGTAGGTTTTGTGCTGATTCTAAGTTCCTCTTTCTATAACTTTCTCTGAAACCACAGGGACCTCCCCGTGAAATGCTTCCTCAGCTTTGGGTTACCAGTGATAATGATGAGAGGTTCTGCTGTTGGAAAAAGCATAAATATCAACCAGCTGACGACCAGGTAAGGATCCTCAGAGCTCGGGCTCTTCGAAAAGAAACTAATCTCATTTATATAGAAAGAGATTGAAAAACCAAGAAAGCGACACATGGTTCTCATAGCATTAATGTGAGCCTGGTCTTTGGATCGTGGTAACCCAGAATCTTTGTGCCTCATCTTACATACATGTCTCGAAAGTGAAGAGACAGTTGTCACTATAGAGACCAAAATAAGAAGAAATGGAACACAACATCCAATGAATGAAGCCGACTGAATGTAAAATGGCTGGAAGACGAAGGTCCCTCTGATAAATATGGGATCTCTGGTGCCATTCACTGGGGGTTGTAGAGTAATAGTCACACTTGTGGTCCAGATGGTGGGAAAACTAATCAAGAAACAACCTGCAGCCAAAAAGGGGAGAAGATATGGAAGATATGTTGGGATGTTCTTCCTAGACCAGACAAAGAAGGGATGATTGATGTTACAGATGGTGAGACAATAATAGACACAGAGCCAGGCCGTGAGCCAGTAGGTCAAGTACATGAGAGTCAATGTGATCATGATGGCCGGAACGTAGAACTCCTTCACAAACAATAAAGATGGCAAACAAATAAAAAGCAGACAATGAGAGACCAACAAACCCTGGAGAGCAATGTTCACCACTGCTATGACAAAGTGGATGAGTTCTGGAGGATTCAGTCTCTGCCCAGTTCTAAGGTTTTGGACACCGGCCACCAGGATCCACATGTTCAGAATCAATGATGTCCCACTGTCCAATACTCCAAAAGTTATAGCAAAGATCCATCCTATAAGTGGCATCATGATGCTTCTGTGGATGTGTTGTGGAATCAGTAACTTCTATTGTGTAAAGGAGAGGAAACCTTAGAGAGATGCAAAAGTTATGCAAAACACATGTTCAGCTTGAATTTGCTCAGGGCCAGAGACTCCACCAGTGATAAGGAGGAGGAGGTATCTACCATTCTTTAAATCCCAACTCCTGCCTTCAGATCGGCATTGTCAATTACCCTGAGGAGTGCAGTACTGCAGAGTCACAAACTCCCCCCTGTGCAATGGTTGCTCCTGGTCTCCATTACTGATGGGGGGGGGGGGGGGGTATCTTGCAGATGAAAGTCTTAAGTGTCCACAATGCCAGGATTTGGGATGTAACCAACTGTATGTGCAGGACTAAAGTGGGAGCTGTATGTGTAAGAGTGAAGAGGGAGCTGTATATATAAGACTGAAGAGGGAGCTGTATGTGTAAGAAGCGTTTCCTCAAGACATACCCCAATCTGTCTGATTTGCTCACGAAGTTGCTCCGCATCTGTGCGCATTTCAGGAAGTCCAGCACAGATGCTGCCACTCTCAGGGCAGCGCAGCGCCGCCTCCAACTGCCCGCTCACCGACTGTTGTGCGACGTGCCCACGAGGTGGAATTCAACATTAACCATGTTATCCAGAGTTTACCAGCAGCGCAGAGCGATTGTAGACTGCCAGGTGCAGAAGAACATGGTGCAGAAGAACATTGTGCGGACAGTTTGGGTTGATGCCGAACTCTTTGGTTTCAAGTCCACAAACCAAGACCAAAACTTCAGTCAGATTTCGTGTCTGGGTTCAGCACCCACTGCCAATAACACCCAAATGTTTTCGGGAAAAACCTAAAAACCCCTTTAACATTTTAATGTCTTTGACACATGCTTTCCATCATTTACATAAAGATCAGCTCATCCCAAAGATCCTCCAATATAAAAATACTTAAAAAAAAAGTCTCCACTGCCAGGACCCAACATACAAATCACCTCCTCCTCCCACACACACACACAAATGATTGTAACTTGTCTTAACATTTTCGGTCACATAGGATTTTCATCACTATATTCAGCTCCGTATAGAATACAAATATATTAAAATAATACTATAAATTATACAGCAATAAAAAAAATTACAATAATACCGCCACACTGTGACCACTGATATTCCACAATCACTGTATAATACCTCCATACTGCTTAATGGTTCTGTATATAACTGCCGCACCATAAACACTATCATTAATAATGACAGTATATTACCTCCATACTATATTACCGTATATTACCGACACATTGTAACCACTATCATTATTAATGACAGTATAATACCTCCATACTATATTACCGTATATTACCGACACATTGTAACCACTATCACTATTAATGACAGTATAATACCTCCATACTATATTACCGTATATTGTACACATACATATATGGCCAATACAATATATTTTTATTAGTAAATAACAACATGGATAGTGAGACACATACAATATAAAATCAATTAACATGTGCTACAATACAGCACAACATCCCCCACTGGGTAAAGGGACCAAGGCCCCATACCAAGGGGCAACCCCAAACACCCACACACCCTCCCTACAACCTGTTCACTGCCAATGTTGGGCTGGTTGTATGCTAGATGGTGCTGAGTTGACTCAAAAGAAGTCAATGCATACGATACCGCAGTGGAGTGGAGAGGTATGGCCCCATTGACCTTACAGGGTTCTTGATGATCTGAGTATTTTTCTGTTTTCCATGAAGAAAACCTTTTGTGGAGAAACCAAAATCAAGAGAAAAGCCGTGTGTCCAGCCCAAGCCGAAATCATTGGTCAAGTGTTATCGTGCCAAACTAAATAATGAGATGTCCGGAAGCTACAGCATCACCTGCTGAACATTGTGAAGCCTCACTTCAACACATCGAAGAGATATGAGCTGGAACATTACCATGAACTGAGAACCTGGTGGAAGATACAGCAACCTGTGACTTCCCGAGGCTTTGTAATGTACAGTAACATATGATAGTTATCATAACATTAAAGGGGATGCCACTTTTAACAATCTATACGGACCACATGATCACCACGGATCAGACCACCAATGTTTAGCTTTAAGGTCATCTATGACAAGTGCTCAATAAGTTCAGAATCGATGACCAACAGTCTGAAATTCATCAATAAACACAAGGGTTGCCCTCAGAACTCCTTCTCTCCAAGAAAAAATAGTGGACTGGGGATGAGAAGAATGAAAGTGTGATTTGTTCAAGGGCGGGAACATACAAGTGCTTTGCCCTCTCACCTTGTCCAGCGGTAGAATTACACTTTCGTTCTTCTCATCATCAGTCCAATATGGAGGGATGGAGCGCAACCCTTGTGCTTATTTGTGAACATACATGAAGACTCTCTTGGGACAATCTCTGGGTGTGTGGCTCCTCCGATAACTATCCCAATTTTGGTCATACATAGTTATTCATAGTCATGCATAGAAGATATTGCTTTGTGATATTTTCCAAATCATGTTGTCTTGAAAAGTTGCTCCACTAGATCACATTTTGTCTGATTCTAGGCATTCTGGTGAAAACATTGCATTATAGATCCTACCATCTCCTTCCATCTGCTCCTCAGATTGTGGCTTTCTACAATGATCAGTGCAGATTGTGTAGGTGTGAACAAGAACATCAGCATCAGGATTATGTAGTCTCCAGGACTATATGGGGCAAAAACTGAGAAATAATACAGAAATAAAACCAGATAAAAGACCAAGTACAGCAGCAGAAAGCGCAGCATCTTGTGGATGGTGCGTGTGTACAACACCTGGTTGGCTTCTCCTGAAATCTGTGCGCTCTTCATCTTATTGCTATGAAGTTTTAGGAAGCCCACAGTCATGAGGGTGGTAAGTACTGTGAAGAGCAGGGGCATTAAAATCATGATCAAAAGCAATTTAGCAATGGAGTAATTCACACTGGGCTGTAAAGTGGACAGGATGAGCGAGCTGTTCCCTGGAGGGAAATGATCCGAGGAGTAGAGGAACAAACTAAGCAAACTGTTTATAAAGGAGGTCACCTGTGCCACCGCAATTCCATAGGAGACCAAAGAATCTATCTTCTTCTTCATCCAACCAACAAAGCCCCTACGGACGTTAACAACTTTAATGAAATAGAAGAAGCAGAGGGCAGCGGTGAGGAAGGTGCTGGAGCAGACGCAGTAGACCAAGAAGAAGGTGAAGACGATATTATAGGACCTGGTCCCAGAGAACTCGGGCAGAAGCAGATTAGAGAAGGCATTAATGGAGGACACCACGATGAAGATGGTGCTCGAAATATTGAGAGCTCCTTGAATTTTCTGATTAGATCTTAAGGTTTTTTTTAGGTAATAATCACGTAGAAGGACAAACAAGATGAAATTATTGATGAATATGGAAACAACGGATTCCCATGACATGAATAACAAACTGATTGTGAAAAGCCAACTGTGGGAGTCCGGACTCATGATGATGGATCTTCTTGCTTCTCCTCTGCCAGGCAACGTTCAACTAAACGAATTTCCCAACAGACCGAAAGATTCTACAGAGATGGTTTTAGGTTATATCCAAGGGGTGTGTGAAAGAATAGAAGAGGCTGTGGTCCTCCACTATCAATTCTCTGCTGTCACTAACACCATGACTGGATTTTGAATAGATGCAAATCTCAGCCCGAGGTGAGATTATATTTGTTTAAATGTAAAACACTGACCAATGGGGAAACTTTCATGTCCAAGTCAGATTATTCCTGGAGGGTCCTGGAGACAGATTTTACTTCTACTGATATTTCAAAACTCTTCAACATCTTCTCAAATCTTTAGCATTGACCATCAATGTATTGGATTGGTGGGATCCAACACCTGCACCATCTAGGAGCAGCTTCTGTAACACCAGTAAATGGCACAGTGGATGTATCCAGAAATAGACACTTGGACTGAACCCTGGACCTGCTGGACCCGGTCACTTATGGAGCTGCTTGGGTTTTGTAGACCAGGGAGCAGCTGTGTCAGACCCCCACCTACCCAACATTAATAACCTATCCAAAGGGTAAGTTATCAAAAGACTTTTTTATGTACTGAATGTTTTGTTTCAGTAGGTTCCATATCTTATGGGGCTTCAGGTGTATTTTACATTCTTGGACCTATTTCTAGGTAATTGGACATTTCATACAAAATGTTATAATATCAATATCTAGCTGTTGCTATAATTGGCCGGGGGTGTCCTCCTAGCTAATCACAGCCATAGCTAGTGCGCTAGGGGCATCAATTTGCCAGAATGGCTGTTCATCTGCCAATCCAGCAATATGTGCTAATTGTGTAGGACGCACCCGAACCCCGGACCTGAACTCGGAGTACGGGTCCGCTCATCTCTGCTGGGGAATTCTGGAAGTTTGTGGAAATAGAAACATATTGGGAATTCATTAATATGTCACCAGCTCCTACGGTGCAGAGTTTAGCATCTCTGGTCTATTGCTGCGACAGATTCGTCATTGTGGTAAGGAATCTTTTCTGTCTTTTTTGAGACTTCGGGGGATATTTATCATACGCTGGTGCTCGTGCGCCAGCGTATGATCGCCCCGCCGCTGCAAATTTGCAGCCCGATACATCAAGAGGTTTCTGCCTCTTGATGTATCGGGGCTGATTGCAGCGCAGCGTTTATCCTACACCAGGCAGGGCCTGGCCTAGAAAAAAACGCAGCCGGCGACTTTTCACGTATGAGTGCGCAGGTGTGGGGACAGTAACGCCCTGCGCTGGCCCACTCCCGTCCGGCCGTGCCCTCCGCTCAGCCAGCAGCGCCCCCCCCTTTACGCCCCTTCACGCCCCACTGGCGTGAAGGTGGCGGATCGGGGCAGATAATCGCAAAAGCTAGCTGGCGGTGTGCAGAGGTCCTGATAAATATCCCCCTTTTTTGGCACCATTTTGGAGAAATTTTGAATTGTGCACGGAAATCCGCCAGACATTTGTTTTTCGTCAGTAAGACACATTTATCTTCCATTCTAGATGTGCAAAATTTTCGCAAATGACAGTTATCATTTTAAATTGTCTACAATTTGCTAAAAATTATTAAAGGAAAACTTAGAAAATGGAAAGAAGTGACTTGAGACATTTGTGCGACATTTTTGAGACATTTGTAACAAATGTCTCAAAAAGATATCTGGAAAAAAAAAAATTTAACACAAGAAAACAAACAGAGATAAGATAAATGACCCCCAATGTTCCCCCAACAAGTGACATCTGCCAACATTACTGTTCATTTACCTTCTCATGTCCTATAAGTTCTATATATATATGTTTCTATAAATGTTAAAAATAAAAATTCATCATTAAAAAAAAGAATTGTCTTCCAGACTTCAGAAAACCACTTGGTACATTTGTTGGATTTCCTCATCAGATGGTCAGTTACTTGTCAGAAATCCAGAAATATGGCATGGTAGCTTCTTCTTCCACTTGCTTTGTCTCCTTCCTTCCTTATTGGCTTTTCACAGCGAAGTTTCTCCTGAATTCCATCTTGCTGGCAATAAGGCAGAAGCCTATTGAGAGGGGAGGAGTCACACCAGCCGCAGATCCCCGCCCCCATTGATGAGAGCAAAATCACAGACAGGAACAACGAAGCAAATTTTGCCAAGGTGAAGGTTTCCCTGGGTCAACAACACTACAATAAAATTGTGAATCATTCAAGATTTCCTGCAATGAAGCTTTGCTGAATTTCTCGGTAGATTAAATTCGGGTCCAAATCTATTAGGTCTGAACCAATGTTGCTCTGATTGTCCTGGAAATTGTTTTATAATCCCCTTCAGTCCTTAAAAACACTGAAGGTCCAATCAGATTTCTTAATGTTGAACAACTTTTTTTTAATTCTCAGTTTTCTCTAAGCGATAATAATGGAAGCCTCACAGAGCCGGCATCAAACGGACCATTGATTGTAATGGAAATGTAAATGGATCCACTAGACTCCTGTTATTATCGGATACACAAGATTCCTCTGAAGTGAATCGGAAAATATTCGGATTTGATTTGGTGCCTGAAAATCAGAATTCTACAAATCTGTTACTAGATATGGCAGATTAGACTGCTGTCATTACCGGAGCTATTATGCTGGAAGCTCTCGCAGGACACTCAGCTGGTGGCCACGCATGGACCTCCAATCACAGAGCGGGACATTACTTTACTCTCGTGTCTGTTGAGGTCAATGATTTACAATGGAAAATCTTTTCAACTTTTTCAAATTTCCTTGATGCTGTTCATTCCTCACTGACACTCATCAAGGCGTTTATGTTCTGTACCCTAACCTGACATGTCCCTGGGTTATAGATTGGATCCTGAGATCCCCTTTCATGTAGGTTTCCTCTGAAACCACAGTCTTTGTTAAGATTTTAAAAAAGGATAGAGAAATGAGAAGAACGAGGCTTCAAATATTTTGACCTCAGTCGTAGCTGAGCTTTGCTGGTGTAAGTATTGATAGGAATCTTCTACCAACAGTTTTAACCAATGAGACCAACTAAGATGCACAATTTTGCTAATGAGAAGTTCAGGAAATCAACTGGATGTTCACCTCCAGGCCATCAAATAGATGTTCACCTCCAGGCCATCAACTAGATATTCACCTCCAGGCCATCAACTAGATGATCACCTCCAGGCCATCAACTGGATGTTCACCTCCAGGCCATCAACTGGATGTTCACCTCCAGGCCATCAACTAGATGTTCACATCTGGGCCATCAACTGGATGTTCACCTCCAGGCCATCAACTAGATGTTCACATCTGGTCCATCAACTGGATGATCACCTCCAGGCCATTAACTAGATGATCACCTCCAGGCCATCAACTGGATGTTCACCTCCAGGCCATCAACTGGATGTTCACCTCCAGGCCATCAAGTAGATGTTCACCTCCAGGCCATCAACTAGATGTTCACTTCCAGGCCATCAACTGGATGTTCACCTCCAGGCCATCAACTAGATGAAATAGGATAGCATTGTTTGGTTTTAAAAACTAAAAAACACAAAAAAACACAAAAAAAAGTTAAAAAAAAATTAAAGTTTTAACTTTCATTTTCAAAATGTTTAACCCGAGGGCTAGGGGTAGAGGACGAGGACGAGGGCGGGGACGTGGGCGTCCAACTACTGCAGGGGTCAGAGGCCGTGGTCCTGGGTGGGGTGAGACACCACCTGCTGATGAGGGAGCAGGGGAACGCTGCAGAGCTACACTCCCTAGGTTCATGTCTGAAGTTACTGGGACTCGTGGTAGAGCACTGTTGAGGCCAGAACAGTGCGAACATGTGATGTCGTGGATTGCCGACAATGCTTCGAGAAATTTGTCTACCAGTCAGTCTTCCACCCAGTCCACCCATGTCACCGAAATCGCCACTCCTCCAGCTCCTGCACCTCAGCCTCCTCCCCCACAGTTTGCCCCCTCCCATGAAAATTTGGCATTTGAACAGGCATACTCTGAGGAACTTTTTTCTGGACCCTTCCCACAGTCACAAACCACCACTTGTCCGTTTGCTGCTGAGCAATTTCCGATCCCAGGTTTCCCCATCACAGTCGGTGGGTGATGATGACCTTCTGACGTAGTGGAGTGTGTTAAGAGGTGTCCGACGATTATGAGACACGTTGTTCAGAACAATGTCCGTGTAAGTTGTTGTCAGTGCAGGTAAGTCCGAGTAGGGGGGAGCAGCCTGAGGGACGGCATTGTATGATGAGAGTGTACAGACCCAAGCTTGGTGTTGAGAGGGCCCGGAGGAACACAGTTCTTCGTGAACGGAGGAGAGGCTCGACCAGAACAGGTTTGGAAGAGGCAGCTGTGTGGGGCCGAACGAGAGGCAGGGCCAGAGCTGGTTGCAGCACGCGTCCCCAAATGGTGTCAACTTGAAGCTCCACGTGGTGAGGGCTCTTTCGGCGAGGCTTAGATCTTCATAAGACTGGAGGTTCTTTAAGGAAACAACCCGGATGAAAAAAACCGACGGACTGTGTGTGGCAAACTTTGCCAAACCAAGCTCAGCAGGGGTTTTTCCACACTACTAGCTTAACTACCACCAGTATGCGCAGGCATATGAATGCTAAACAACCCCACTCATGGCAACAATCCCGTTCACCTCCGGCCGTGCACCCACTGCTCCCTTCCCCTGTTTCAGCTGATAGTCAAGCCCCCTGCCCAGGACCCTGCCCAAAACCCCACGTCGCTCCACGATCCTCCACAGCATCCACCAGCGTTTCATACTCTCCATACCCCAGACGCTGGAGCGGAAACGCCAATAAGTGCAACAACCCACCCGCACCCAAAACCCTTTAATGTTCACATCTCCACGAATGGCTTAGCCTGGAGATGCTTCCCTATAGACTATAGAGACCGAGGCCTTTCGCACCTCATGGCGGCGGCCCGCCCCATCGTTATCGGCTCCCCAGCCGCCACTACTTTTCCACTTTTCCCCGATGTGCTGTCACATCCCTGCTCCACATGTGTCAGACACAGCACCCGTGCCCTACAACGCCCGTTTCTGACAAGTCCACTGACAACGGACACTGGATGAGTGCTGCCGGGCAGGGCCACTATATAGTGCTGACGGCACATTGGGTTAACTTGGTGGAGGCTCGGACCGGTCTGACCCTGGGGCTGGGTCATCATACTGAAAAAGCGATCCTGCCGAGGATTGCGGGCCTACCTCTCGGTTCCAGGTGTTCAGGCCTACATGCCGCCTCCTCCTCCCCACCCGCGCCTCCACCTGCCTCCGCCGAACTAGAACTACCATCCGTGGGCACGGCGCCATGCAGTCGGTATCTCTAGGCACGCACAGTGCCGTCGCTAAGCTACAAGCGGCGGTGCTCAAACTGCGAGCCTAGGCGACAAAAGGCACACCGCCGCAAGCGCTATTACTAGCGGCATCACGGCGCAACTGATGCTTTGCTGGCAACAAAAACCGACGCAAACCCCGTGCTGAACCTGAAGCCATATGGCTATGTTTGTGTGTGACAACGGCGTACCTGGTGGCGGACCTGTCACTCGGCAGACTGACACAATGTGCCATGCCTGGCCCATGTGTTAATTGGTATGGGGAGTTCAATTCAGCGTTTCCTCAGACATAACCCAATCTGTCTGATTTTCTCACGAAGGTGCGCCCGCATCTGTGCGCATTTCAGAGTCCCACCCAGATCGGTTGCCATCTTCAGGGCAGCGTCAGGCGGCCGGCCGTCCAACTACCCGCTCACAGACTTGTTGTTGGCACGTGGCCCACGAGGTGAATCAACACTGACGCATGTTAGCCAGAGTTTTTACCAGCAGCGCAGAGCGATTGTAGACTGCCAGTGTCAACTTCCATTACAAATGGTAGTCAGGTCGTCAGCTTCCCAAGTCTAACAATGAGGAGTGGATTTGTGTCTGTATCTGTCAGGTGCTGAAGTAACTTGAGGATTCACACAGATGGTCAGTGGCGTGCGCCATCATCAGCCTCCCCATTCCCGCCTGCTTGTCCTGTTGAAAAACTCGCTGATCCGCATGAAGTCGGAAGCTTTGCGCATCGTCCACAAGGAGACGGGGGGAATAAGATTCCCGTGTTCATACCAAAGCACCCTCAGGTCTGTTTCTCAGCATACGGAGGAGGTGGAGGTGGCGAGGGGATGAGGGAAGAGCGAGGATAATGTTGGCAGAGACACAAAGAAGGGACCAGTTGTTGAGTCCCCTTCACGTTCAGCTTATGGTGCAGAAGAAGAGGATTTGTAGGAGTTGGAGTATGAGGAAATTGACAGTCAGGCTAGTGAGGGAGTGAATTCTTACGCGTCGGTACTCTGGCGCATATGCAGATTTCATCTACAGGCTGCCTATCCCGTGACCCCTCGCGTTCAACTAAATTGTATTTCCAGCAACCTGATACTGTGTGTTCACTCTCCTGACCCACAGGTACAAGCAAAACTTTCCACTCTCAATCCCTGCATAGGAGGAGTGTGGAATGCATGTCAATACCGGCATGTGCCTGGTGCCCAGCTGAAACAGTATTTTTCCCTTCGACAGCGCTAGCGGCAGAGTGCGTAGTTCTGCGGGACAAGTAGCGAGGGAGAGTATGCGACAGGCATCTTGTCCAGCACTGTAGGGTACGCTGTACAAAGGCTTTGGCAGCTTTAATTCCACCCCACCCCCCCAGCAAGACCTGTCCCCTGTCCCCAGTCTCGCCAGAGTTAATGGCTGATCTTTAACAGAAAGATGGTGAGGGAGTACGTAGCTGACCATACATCGTCCTAACTGATCACACAGCTCCCCTACACACTGGGTTTTTCAAAGCCTGGACATTTGCACGAACTGGCGCTGTACCCGTGGAGGTTCTTGCCTGCCCCCGGCTAAGGTCTGGTCCGAGCGGTTTTTCAAGGGCAGCTGTGGCATCATCAACCCGATATCGTGACACGCCTTCGACTGCACGCTGACAGGCTGACGCTTATTAAATGAATAAAGTCTTGTTTCTCAATTTCCAAATCTCAACCAGGTGAGGAACCAACCTGAAATAATGATCCACTCCCTCCTCCTCCTCATTTCCTCCTCCTTCTCCTCCTCTTTGTACTAAAGCAGAGGAAACGCTATTTTGACAGGGCCCACTGGCTCTTGCTATATACTTTATCTTTATTTTTCTGGAGGGCCACCTACCCTTCCTCTGTGTAAAAATTTTTGGGACTGCCACTACAGCACTCAATCTATTCGTTTTACTGGGAGGGCCACCTACCTGCTCCTCTGGTTGAAAATTTTTTGTGACTTCCACATCAGGCACTCAATCTATTCATTTTTCTGGAGGACACTACCCTGCTCTCTGTTTTGAAACTTTTTGGACTGCCACATACAGGCCCTCAACTATTTCCATTTTACTGAGGGCCACCTACCATGCCCTCTGGTTTGAAACATTTTGGGACTTTGCCACATACCGGCACTCATCAATCTATTCCATTTTTCTGGAGGACCCCTACCTGCTCCTCTGGTTTTGAAAACTTTTTGAGACTGCCAATACGTCACCTATCCAATGAAAGTGTCTCCATAGCCGCCCTTCACTACGTTGTCTCCATTTGCTACCATCCATGACTTCCAAAGTCGTCCATATAGCTGCTCATAGTCCTCCCCCCCCCCTTATCAAACGAGGTTGGGTCAGGGCCAGAAATGTGGGTTGTTTTTTTCATGGATTCCACATCAAATTTTTTAACTTTGTCGCCACCCCTGCTGTGTTATCCACAAATATACTGGCAACTTTTTATGATTCACCGATATTATTCAGCGCTTCTTGCGGCATCTTTTACATTCCCCTCACCCGCCATATCCTAAACTTATAGAACGCTACTACACTTGACCTATACACAGGTTCTGTCTTAGAAGTTGCTGTTTGGGGAGTAGCCTATAACAGGGGCTTGGATTGCGAAAGCTCGCCTGGCGCGGAGCGCCCGCTCCATGCCAAGATCAACCTAACATAGTTTACTTAACTGCACACCTTAATCTACTACTAGTTTCACTGCCTCCTACAATGGTCCCCTTATCCACGAGCTGTGTCAGCATAATTTTTGGGTTGTTTTCATCAGGGCTGCCATGTTAACTTTGTCCGCCACAACTGCCCCCCCTTGTAATCCACAAAATACTGCAAACTTTTATTCATTACGCGATATATTTGAAGCGCTTCTTTGCTCACACCCTTTGGTTCCTCTCTGCCACTCATGTTTCGAACGGAGTCCATTTAGGGTATGTCGCCATGACACTCTCTAGCCGCCGCTGCTGCCGCTGCTCTGCCATGCCGTCCCCGATAGTGTGGGTCCAATTATGCATGTTTTCTAGATGCTATCTGCTTCATTCGTCCTCTGTCATTGGCCATGCGGTTTGCCCATATTTTTGCATAATGGTGGATCAAAGCAGCCTCAATGCATCCATGCATGCCTGGCCCCTCTGTGTCTGTCCTTTCCGTGGTGTTTCCCATCCTTTTCTGAGGTTCCCATGTGTTTGGGGCCAACTTCCCTGTTGGCAGAGCCTTGTCCCTTGAAACTGCGCGAGTCTCCCATTGACTTCAATGGGGTTCGTTATGCGAGACGAGCACTCGAGCATCGGGAAAAGTTCGTCTCGAAGAACGCATTACCCGACATTTTAGTGTTCGCCTCAGCTCTAGTTAAAACATTATCAATTCAAACGAAAATCTCTCTCTCCAGGCCATCAACTGGATGTTCACCTCCAGGCCATCAACTAGATGATCACCTCCAGGCCATCAACTAGATGTTCGTCTCCAGGCCATCAACTGGATGTTCACATCTGGGCCATCAACTGGATGTTCACCTCTGGGCCATCAACTAGATGTTCGTCTCCAGGCCATCAACTAGATGTTCACATCTGGGCCATCAACTGGATGATCACCTCCAGGCCATCAACTAGATGTTCATCCGAACAGTATTTCTACAGAGAGGTTTTAGGTTATATCAAGGGGTGTGTGAAAGCATAGAAGAGGTTTGTGGCTCCCAACTATCAATTCTTGAGCGCACACCAAACCCCATGAATGGACTTTGCACAAGCAAATCTCATCCGAGGAGTGTGAGATTACTATGAGTTAAATGTAAAACACGGGACCAAGGGGGACACTTTCATGTCCAAGTAAATCTATCTGGAAGGATCCTGGAGACAGGATTTTACTTCTACTTGATATTTCAAACTTTCAGATAACATCTTCTCAAATCTTTTAGCATTTGACCATCAATGTATGGATTGGTGGGATCAATACACCTGTGCAACCATCTAGGAGAGCTCTGTAACACCAGTAAATGGCACAGTGGATGTATCCGAAATAGGAACACTTGGGGACTTACAGAACCCTGTGACGCTGGGACAAGGTCATTATGGAGCTGCTTGGGTTGTATAGGACCAGGGAGCAACGCTGTGTCAAGACCCCCACCTACCCAAACATTCATAACCTATCCAAAGGGTACGTAACTCAAAAAAGATTTTTGAAGATGTATGATGTTTTTGTTTCTAGGGGTGTTCCATATTCTAATGGGGCTTCAGCGTTGATTTTACATTTCTTGGACCATATTTCTAGGTAATTGGGAAATTTCATCCAATCTATAATGTTTTGTTTTATTCATATTCGAATATCTCGCATGTTGCTTATGAATTGGGAACAGATGTACCTCGCCCTGCCCATAACAGCCATAGCTAAGGAGCTAGGGGATCAATTGCACAGAAGGGCTGTTCAATCTCCAATCAGCCAATATGGCTAATTGTGTGAGGAAGCCACCGAACCCCGGGACCTGAACGCGGAGTATCGGGTACCGTATCTATGCTGGAGGAGTATTATGGGAAGTTTGGGGAAATAGAAAATATTGGGAATTCATTAAATGTCACACGATCCTACGGTGCAGAGTTTAGCATCATTGGACGATTGCCCGACCCGCACTAGAGTGTATGTGGTAAGGAGTATTTTTTTGAGACTTGGCGGGATATTTAGCATACGCATGGATGCTGTCGTGATGCAGCGTATGATGACAGCCCGCCGCTGCAAATTCGCCCAGGCCCGATACATCCAAGAGGTTTCTGCCATCTTTGATGTATCGGGGCTGATTGCCAGCGCAGCGTTTATCCTAAAACCAGGAAGGGCTGGCCGTAGAAAATAAGGTTGCGTGTCCGCGAAGATGAAAATGAAACACAGGCAACGGGCGCCTTTTCACGTGAAATATGAGTGCGAGTCGGGGACAGAAGTAACGCCCTGGATGGCCCACTTCACGTTCCGGCGTTGCCCTTCCGCTAAGCAAGCAGCGCCCCCCCTTTACGCCCTTCACGCCCCTAGATGGAGGGGTGGAAGTGGTGAGAGGTCGGGGCAGGATAATCGCAAAAGCTAGCTGGAGGGCTGTGCAGGAGGTTTCCTGTTAAAATCCCCAATTTTTGGCACCATTTTGGAGGAAAGAAAAGAGAAATTTATGAATATGGTTGCACGCAAATCCGCCACCGACATTTGTTTTTCGTCAGTAAGGAACATTTATTTCCATTCTGATGTGCAAATTTTACAAATAAGTGTCACTTTTTGGAAATGTCTACAATATGCTAAAAATATTAAAGGAAAGAACTTAGGAACATGGAAAGGAAGTGAGCTGAGGACATTTGTGCGACATTTGTTTGAGACATTTGTAACAACAAGTCTCAAGAAGATATCTAGGAAAAAAAAAAAAACCATTTTAACACAAAGAAATGTGAGTGTAGATTGAAAATTCCCAAGAGTACCAAGACGGGAAAAAAAGACAAAAACAAACAGAGATTAATATAAATGCCCCGGATGTTCACCCACCAACAAGTTAGACATTCTGCCAAATCATTAATGTCAAGGTGCATTCTAAGGGTACTATAAGCCTTCTATAGTTTCTATAACTGTTTTAAAATAAAATTTCATCATTTAAAAAAAGAGATGTCTTCCAGACTTAGGAAAAATACCCAATTGGTAATTTGTTGGATTTCCTAATCAGATGCGTCAGTTCCTTGTTCAGGAAATCCAGAAATATGGCGTGGTAGCTTCTTTTTCACACTTGATTGTTCTCTTCCTCTTATGGTTAACGCGAAGTTTTCTCCTGAAGTTCCATTATTGCTGGCAATAGCAGACGGCCTATTGAGAGGGGAGGGAGTCAGCACCAGCCGCAG
Organism: Engystomops pustulosus; assembly: GCA_019512145.1. Classification (NCBI taxonomy): domain Eukaryota; kingdom Metazoa; phylum Chordata; class Amphibia; order Anura; family Leptodactylidae; genus Engystomops; species Engystomops pustulosus. The sequence goes on from WNYA01000075.1 coordinate 38,026, forward strand.
ATTCCCCGTCCCCATTGATGCGAGGCAAAAATCACAGACAGGAAGCAACGAGAGCAAATTTGCCAAGGTGAAGTATTTCTGGGTCGAACATCACTACATAAACAATTGGTGAAATCATTCATAGATGTTTGCCTTGCCCCCATGAAGGCTTTTGCTGCTATTTCTCGGTAGATTAAATTCGTGTCCCAAAATCATTAGCGAATCCAATGTTGCTTGATTGTCCTGGAAATGGTTTTATAACTCCCCTGTAGTCCTTAAAAAAATGGAAGGTCCAATCAAGATTTCTTGAATGTTGAAACCATTTTTTTTGTAAATTCTCAGTTTCTCTAAGAGCTTAATAATGGATAAAAAAGCCCTCACCAGAGCCGGCATCCAGGAACGGACCATTGATTGTAATGGAAATTTAAATGGATCCACTGGATCTGTTTATTAAGGATAAACAAGATTTCCATTGAATGTGAATCGGAAAATATTCGGATTGATTTGGTGCCTGAAAATCAGAATCTACAAATCGTACTAGATATGGCCAGATTAGATGCTGTCCTTACCGGACTATTTATGATGGAAGCTGCTCGCAGGACACTCAGATGGTTGGCCACGCCAGGGACCTCCAATCACAGAGCGGGACATGACTTTCGCTGTGGTCTTGTTGATTGGTCAATGATTTACAATGTAAAATCTTTTCAACTTTTCAATGTCCGTGTGATGCTGTTCATTCCTCACGACCACTATCAAGGCGTTTATGTTCTGTACCATAACCTGAAACTGTCCCTGTGGTTAGAGATGGAGCATGTGATACCATTTCATGTGGAGGTTTCTCTGTGTGAACCACCAGTCTTTGGTTAAGATTTTTAAAAAAGGGATTGGATAGAGAAAGTGAAGAAGAACGACGAGGCTTCAAATATTTTGACCTCAGGAGTATAGTGAGCTTTGCTGGTGTAATAGTATTGATAGGAATCTGTTACCAACAGTTTTAACCAATGGAGACCAAATAAGATTGCCCACCAAATTTTGCTAATGAGAAAGTCAGGGAAAATCCACGGCTGTCACCTCCAGGCCGCATCAAATAGATTTTCACCTCCAGTGCCATCAAAATAGATATTTCACATCCAGGCATCAACTGATGATCACCTCCAGCCATCAACGGGATGTTATCACCTCCGGCCATCAACTGGATGTCACCTCAGGCCATCAACTAGAGTTCACATTGGGCCATCTAATGGATGTTCACCTCCAGCCATCAACTAGATGTTCACATCATGGTCCATTCAACTGGATGATACCCTCAGGGCCATATATTAAATAGTGATCACATTCCAGGACCCTACTCAAATGGGATCTGCTTCACCCTCCAGGCATTCAACTGATGTTCACCTCCAGGAATCTAGTAGATGTTCACCTTCAGGCCTATCAACTAGAATGTTCACTTCCAGGCCATCAACTGGAGTTCCACCTCCTAGGCTAAACTAGTGATATCACCCTCCAGGCCATCACCTAGATGTTCGTATCCAGGCCATCAACTGGATGTTAACATCTGGGCCACAAACTGGGATGTTCACCTCTGGGCCATTATTTCTAACTAAGATGTCGTCTCCGGCCAAACTAGATGTTCACCTTGTGCCTAATCAACTGGATGACAACCTCCAGGACAGTAACTAGATGTTCATATCCAGGCAATTCAACTAGATGTTCACATATGGTCCATCAAAACGGAATGATCACCTTCCGGCCATTAACTAGATGTTCACCTCCGTGGGCAATCGTAAACTAGATGTTCACCTCCAGGCCATCAAGTAGATGTTCACCTCCAGGCCATCAACTAGATGTTCACTTCCAGGCCATCAACTGGATGTTCACCTCCAGGCCATCAACTAGATGATCACCTCCAGGCCATCAACTAGATGTTCGTCTCCAGGCCATCAACTAGATGTTCACATCTGGGCCATCAACTGGATGATCAACTCCAGGCCATCAACTAGATGTTCATCTCCAGGCCATCAACTAGATGTTCACATCTGGGCCATCAACTGGATGATCACCTCCAGGCCATCAACTAGATGTTCACCTCCAGGCCATCAACTAGATGTTCACCTCCGGGCCATCAACTAGATGTTCACATCTGGGCCATCAACTGGATGATCACGTCCAGGCCATCAACTAGAGGTGAAACAGTGAGAAAGACATTGGAAGTGTCCAGAGATGTCAAGATCCTGTTCACTGGAGAAATATTTGTCCTTTAAAAGTCAGAATAAGAAGGGGGAATTATTGTGAAGAGACAAGAGAACAAGTCAGAACTTCTTCACATTAAATTCTGGGTTAGAATTATTTCTTAAGACCAGTTATGAATCTCATGCCTTATACTCTAATCCAGACACAATTGGGTGAACAGTATATAGTCAATGCTTAAAGGGAACCCATGTCCAGCAAACCCCCACAAAATCACACAAAGAACCTTTCAGATGTCTTTATATAGTTTCACTGATTGCTCTGCCCATGAGATTAGAGCAACAATTCTACTAAAAATGATTTTTATTGATTCCCTCTCTTATTAAAAAACCAGTCACTGAGGCAGCAAAGCTCCAGCATATAGTCAAGCTTCCCCGCCTCCTAACTGATCCTTATTCTGCTAACCCCCCTCAGAAATTAGGGAATTGAGAGAGATGCTGTGTGTGATTCACTGAAGATAATTCCTGAGGGAAGTGGGAATAGGTGGTTTGTAGAGACCATTGCTGCATGTGATGCTAAAGAGAATTCCTGAGGGAGGAGTATTGAGGGAGATGAGGGAGATGCTTGCTGTGTGTGACTCACTGAAGAGAATTCCTGCGGAAGGGGGGATGAGAGGGTGGAGATAAACACTGGCTGTATATGATTCTACAAAGAAATCAACTCCCTCATTTCGTCTTCCCCTCAGGAATCATCAGCAAATCAAACACCGACAACATCTCTCTCAACTCCTTCTTTCCATAAAGGGTTTGTGTAGCAGTTTCAGCTAGGAGGCCGGGTTGCTTGACTGTGTGCTGGAGCTCCTCCTCCTCTATGACTGGATCTTTGGAGCCAGAGGGCATAAAGTCTTATTTAGGAGAATGATCCCATGGATGGAGCCATCAACCAAACATGTACAAAGATATTTAAAATGTTCAACTTTAATATCTAAAAATCCAATGAAAATAAAATACATATAGGAGAATCATTCATACTTTCTAGGACCGCGAGCTGCGATCTAGAATCTATGATCATAAAGTAATGAGAAGCAAAGTAACAACCACAAAATCCACCAAACCTAAAAGAAAGTCCCTACATTCTGCCCCTGCGTTTCCGAGTCATAGTCCGTGGTGTTTCCAATCATGTTTCTGAGGTTCCCAGGTGTATGGCCAAGCTTCCCGTGCATAGCCTGGGTCCCGTAAAAGTGCTCCGAGGTCTCCCCTTGACCTTCACTGGGCGTCTTGATTCGATGACGAGCACATCGAGCTTCGGTATAAGTTTGATCTCTAATCACAGTTTAACACCAACGAGCATTTTTCAGTCTCGCTATCAATAGCTAACTACACCTACTGGTAGTTTTTTGGTTTATCTAATTCAGTATTTTCCCGTTTTTAACCACGGAAATGGACAGGAAACAGCAGGGGCAGCATGCATGGATGCCGCTGAGGCTGCTTAATCGCACCATTATGCCAAAACTATGGGCAACAGCATGGCCATGACAGAGTGACAGAATGAAGCTAGATTCCAACGCTGGACTGTCCTACTTGTTTGGAAATTACATTTTCCTTCTATTCCTTTGGCCTCAGTTCTTTTTAGTGGACTTATTGACTTTTGTTTCTATTCTCACCAATGGCTTCATGATAGCTGTGAATATCTGGGACTGGATGACGGGAGGAAACCTAAGTCCATCGGACCAGATCCTGGTGGCCCTAGGGTTGTCCAACGCTGGACTGTCCTGGACCAGATCCTGGTGGCCCTAGGGTTGTCCAACGCTGGACTGTCCTACTTGTTTGGAAATTACATTTTCCTTCTTTACATTTTCCTTCTATTCCTTTGGCCTCAGTTCTTTTTAGTGGACTTTGCATTTCCGCTAGTTTTTGTTCTGATGCTCATCTTGACGTGGACTTTGCATTTCCGCTAGTTTTTGTTCTGATGCTCATCTTGACTCTCTCCACCTCGTGGCTCACTGCTTGGCTCTGCCTGTACTTCTTTGTGAAGATAATTAATTTTAAGTCTTCCATTCTCGCCAAAATCAAGTTGACGATTAATGCAGCAGTTCCATGGCTCATTGTGATCTCTGAGGTTGTGGCTTGTCTCCTATGTATAACATATTACTGCTCTACAGCATCTGCTCCTGTACTTGGTTCACTGCCGGCCTCGGAACCTTCTATTTTATAAAAATATCACCGTCCAGATTCCTTTCTTGGATAAAGCTCCACCTCAGCTCCATTGTATCTTGGATGATATTAGTGCTGGAAGTTGTGTCTTTCATCAATAGCTCAATAAGTAGTTTACTAATTTCTGCAGAGAAATGGAGAAATATCACAGATAGTCCTCCATCAGTCATGAGGGTGCTGGCAGATAACAGATCAGGACTTATGGATGCCAGCCTATGTGTTACTTCCATACCCTTTACTATAGTACTCAGCTCCACCATGTGCACAATATGGACACTGAAGACACATGGTCATAAGATGGAGAGATGCATGGAAACAGTGGACACTAAACATCAGATGTCATATATGAGGGTGGTCAGTAGAATGACGCAGTCCCTCTTCTACTATGGACTCCTTTACACTTTAATGGTGATTTTCTATTTTTCTATTACCACACAATTGGAAACAGGATTTTGGGTAACTCTGGTGCTTATGTCCTCCTTCACTCCTGTGCAATCTGTTCTGCTCATTTTCAGTAATCCGAGGCTTAGAGATGCCTGGAAGGAGATGCTCCCATGCTACCATACATGTTCCATGTTCCACCCTTGATAAAGGTGTAACGGTACACAACAAAATGTTGTTTTTTATGGAATAAAGCTTCACTCCTTTCACTACTACAAGGAGTGCTGCCTCTTCACTGAACCTACATTGGAGACCTTGGCCAAGGGATCACCGGCTTCTGCACCCACCGCTAGCTGTGCTGCTCTGGATCTTCTATTTTTTATAATGTTAATTAGAAAGTAACTTTAACCCCATGGAGTTGATTCAATGCAACATCTGTACAGATTGAGGTCTCATTCCTATGACCATGGGCAAAAATGGTCCACAAACAAGTTAATGTTTGTAGACGTTTCGGGCCAGGTAGAGATCTCCATAAGAGTCTGGTGGCCATGCTGCAAAATGGGATCTGCTATATAATTTGCGGGGTGCCTGTCCGGCTCGGTCAGGGTGCAGTGAGTCCTGGTGTGCTCACCGTACCGTAACCACGCGCAATGGACCTCCCTTGGGTTGTGACTTAGCCAAAATTTGTCTGGTTGTGTCTCATTGTGCAATTTAAAAGTTTATGGAATAAAGATTGAAGAAGAGATAAAACTATAGCTGCTCACTTGACATCGGTAACAACCCAAGAATAAAGGGCACATGCATAGACATTGCTGCATCCCTTGTGGTGGGACCAAACAACAACGCGGGGTTGAGATAGAAGAATAATCATTACTTCTGATCAGATGGACAAGGACATGCTGAATATAGTTGTACATGGCCAAGCTTCATGGCATCTTCTTCTGATGTCCTAATGAAGCTCTGAAGACTATATCATGCATCTTCCTTTAGGACTATCATGTGCAGAAGTTCTTAAAGTTTCCAGCTTTCCTTGCATCTTATACAACTCTTCAGTCATTCGTACTTCAAAGTAACATCTAAGACCATTGGGAAGATAGAACAGGATGACACATTCCCTGCTCTCAGGATACACCTCACGTTCAGCGGTCACAACCTTTCTAGGTCCTTCATTGTGGTTTAGCAAACAAAATAATGGGAATGTGTTTGCATTTATTCAAACTTGTGCCCCAAAGACTCTGCTGCGTATCTAGGCTGCTGGATGATAGGATCCATTGTCACGGATGACATTGGAAGACACTGAGAACAAGAATTCACGTCAAAAATCAACATGGACCTTGGTAATCAGAATTTTCTTGGCTTCTACCTATCGGTGGTCTTCTTATTGACTTTTGTCTCTATTCTCACCAATGGCTTCATGATAGCTGTGAATATCCGGGACTGGATGACGGGAGGAAACCTAAGTCCATTGGACCAGATCCTGGTGACCCTCGGGTTGTCCAATGCTGGACTGTCCTACTTGTTTGGAAGTTACATTTTCCTTCTATTCCTTTGGCCTCAGTTCTTTTTTAGTGGACTTGCATTCACGGTAGTTTTGTTCTGATGCTCATTGACCCTCTTCCCTCGTGGCTCACTGCTTGGCTCTGCCTGTAACTTCTTGTGAAGATCAATTATATTGTAAGTCTTCCTTTCTCGCCAAACTCAAGTTGACAATTGAAGTGCAGCAGTTACCCTGGCATCATTGTGATCTCTGAGGTTGTGGCTCTTCTATACATTCTCTCCCCAGTTATCTGACCCTCACCAAACCCCTGACTTACAACTCCACCTCATGTAATGACACCTGCCCAGTCTCACTATCTCAGATAAACAGCGTCTATTATCTGCGCTCTTGGGTTTAGCAGCAATTCTGCTTTGCTCATTGTCCTTCGTCCACGGTCTGTAGAGTTGGTTCTGTGTAGACACCACGTGTATCGCATGAAGAAGACCATGTCTAGTGTGACCATTCTCACATCAGGACTCACAGAGAGCATGCGGATGCCCGGACTGTGGCATCTTTTTCTCATCTACATTGTATACTATGGGGATTATGTCTGGTAAGTAAATTATTTCATTACTAATAACTTCAGCGTTTATTTGTGGTTGAACGTGTGGGTCTCACTGTCCACACCCGGCCATGTACCTGGTGCTCATACATGGTAACACTAAGGCTGTCTATGGCATTGCACCAGATTGTTTCTGTTCTCCTCATTACCCTGAAGGTGTTGTGGGGCTGTGGAAGTATCAGTAGTATCTAAGTAACATGTGATTCCATGGGTGATTGTTAGAGAGATAATCTGAAAATTAATATCGGTAATGAAAAGAATAAACAAAATGTAATAATTTTTTTCTTTTCTGCAACATAGTTTATTTCTTTTAAGGAATACTTTACAGATAATCGGAAATAGTATAGAAACGCACAAGATCATGCAAAAGACATGATACATAAGAGATAACATAGTTCTGTTACCCAAAAAAATCAATATTTGTTACTACAATAGATCTCAAAATTACAAATTTCCAAGTCATATACAGCCTGATTATGCAAACACCCAAGCCCCCTCCCACCCTCTGGGGTGGGGGAAAAAAACTAAAAATAAATCACCTGGCAATTTGGACCAAATTTTTTCCCATTTTTCCTGGCACATTATTACACATAAAACTATATAAGCTTCAAGTGACTGTAATAAATATAGAAAACAATCCTTCAGGATCAGGAATATTAACAGAAATGGACACCAAATACTACAAAATCTTATGTTAAATTGTCAAACGGAAAAAACTACATTGAATAGATTCATTCGCCAGAGTTTATAAAGCAAAACTGGAGTCCGCTAGTCTTAGGCAGCATAAAATGTGAGGGCAGAAAAAGCACACTTGGATGGAATGTTTTACACTAAACACCCTACAGGTCAGCGTTTTCCCTAGTGACCTGGACGGGGTCATATCTTTTTAGGCTTTTAAAAAGTTTTCAGCAAACATATCTTTTAAATCTGAAAATGATTTACTGTGTTGCAATGGCTCTAAACACCCACGCCTCCTCTCCGGCCCCAGAGTCAATTACATCCTCGGATCTTTGGAAATCTCGCGCATACATGACCATGGTCTCCAATGCACAGCCGGCTGTCCTACAATCATGACTGTGCAAGCTTGATAAATACGGAGATCCGGGTGAGGTCACAGCCATCAGGCAGGGGATGGGAATGAGCGGCTGAGTGTGCTCATACAATGTGATTGTGCTATACATGTGCAAACATCCACCGGGGCCTGGCCTCTGCTCGCGGGTCTGGAGTCAGCCGGGGCCCGCAGTACTGAGTGGCTGGCGGTTGCGGCTAGGCACGCTAGTGTCACCGGTGCTTGGTATGGGGAACGGAGGGCTGTCCTACAGCCTGGCAGGTCTCCAGCAGGGTGGTGTTGAAGAAATGATGAGGGAGGAGGCTGCTATAGCGGTTCTCCTGGGGCAACCCCTTGGTGTCTGGAGTATGGGTCTCTGTGTAGTGGAAGGGTGCCGTGATGGTGGCAGCCGTAGTAGCAGGGCCAGACGGAGGCAGACGTTGAAAAAAAACAACTTACCAGTTCTTTATTGGAACCGACAGGAACACGTAGCAACGTGCCTAAAGGATGTGGATTGCTGAGATGTAAGTTGGAGGGCGCACAAGGATGATAGATCATCAGCCGTGGATGCAGAGGGCAGGCTGGGAGGTAGCTGTGTCTGGAAGGATGCTTCAGCTTCTCCTGGATTGCTTCAGGTATACACCCTTGAAGGTAGGATGAATACCCCTTTCCATCATACCAAATAGCTATTAGTTCCGCTCTTCAGAGCAGCGGCTAGGTATTCCTGCTCTGGTCTGGTACTGATCGCTGCCGCAGAGTCTGTACTGGGAAACTCCAGTTGTTCTGAGCTGTGCTCTGCTAACTGCTTCTCTAGAACATTCCTGGCCAAGGGGGTTGTTACTCCCCATGGTCAGTGGTGGCTCCTCCTCCAATTACACCAGCTCAGCCACAGAAAAAGAGTGAAACATGTGAGCCAAAAACATGTGATGGTGACCAATATGACGTCAGACAAAACACTTAACTCGCCTTACCAGGCAGGATCACCTGCAATGTTCCCCTGTGTCCTATAAGGCATATGTGTGTAGCTGTAGTGACATGTGTGGGGCTGACTAGACCCTAACAGGCTGCAAGGCTAAATGGTGGAGGATTCGCAAACACCAGCTCTGCCTTGCATCGGCGGGGGTGTAGGCACATAGTGAGTGTGCTTCATACATGTGAGTGTGGTATCACGGGGATGGTGGTAGTAACCACGTTGGGTTTACCCAAGGGCTTGGAGAGATGATGACAATGTTCTAAGGGGCCGTGATAGCCAAAAGGTTCACCTGTGAGTGTTTCTGCCTATTACAAGTTAAGATTGGTTACAATGGCAATCGCATCATTATTAAGAGAGGCAGTAGTGGTACTGGGTGAAGGGATCACGTTTTAAAGACTAAGGTCCTGTGATAGAGGAACCACTCAAAGAAGATATATTGATTTGGGAATGCAGGAGAATCTATGGATATGAGTGGTTTGTAGTTCTTCATCATTTGTAAAAGGAGAAAACATTCTCCATAACCAAACCTATTTGTAAAGGTCTTTGGACATAAATTCTAACCAGATGTCGTGAACAACCCATTAACACTCAGGACCATTGCACCTTTTTGTTTTTCATTTTCATTTTTTATTTTTACTCCCCATGACTCAAAAATCCAAACTTTTTTATTTTTCCATGTACCAGCTGTTGACGTAGGCTTATTTCTGCGTAACAAAATTGCACTTCATAGTGATGGTATTGGAACTATTCCACCGTGTACTAGGCGCGACGAATGGAAAAAAATTCCAAATGCAGTGAAATTGGTAAAAAAAACGCATTGTGTGCCGTCTTCTTGTGGGCTTGGATCTTACGGATTTCATTTCGGATGCGTGGCGTCCCAAATGAAGGTCTAATTTATTCTTTGGGTCTGTGCGATTACGGGATACCAAATTTGTACGGTTGTTATAATGTTTTCATACATTTAAAAAAATTAAAACCTCCTGTACAAAATTTTTGGGGGGATTTTGCCATCTTTTGGCGCTAATAATTTTTTATACTTTGGGTGTACGGAGCTGTGGGTGGTGTCGTTTTTTGGTATTTTGGAGGCGTTACAATGTTATCAATTTTAGACTGTTCGACATTGTGATCACTTATTTATAGAATTTTACATTTTTTAATGACAAAATCGCGACTTTGGGCGCGATTTTCGTTAAGGGATTAAACGCAGTGAAAACCCTTATCATATTTTGATAGATCGGACAGTTTTGGACGCTCGATACCTAATGTTGTTTTGATTTTACTGTTTATTATATTTTATATCGTTCTAGGGAAAGGGGGGTGATTTGAGTTTTTAGGGTTTTTTATGCTAATTTTTTTTTTAACTTTTTTTTATTTTATTTTAGTACTTTCAGACCTCCTAGGGTACTTTAACACCTAGGAGTCTGATTCATTATCATTACTGCCATAACAGAATAGGCAGTATATGGAATTTTACACTCTATACATTACAATGTGTGCTGATAGCTAATTGAATGCATGGGTAACCCGAAGTAGCCTCGGGTTCTTCGTGAGACCTGAGGTTACCATGGACGACGGATCGCCGCTCCCGATGACGTCACGGGGAGCGGCGATCTTCGAAAAAATGGCGGCGCCAAGGCTTTAGATTTTGGGAAATTCATATTTTATATTTGTGGAGTGCAGTAGCTTGTAGCGAGCAAGTGGTCTTCGGATCTACGAACATATGATATATATCTATCAAAATTATAGCTATGGCATGAAAGGATATTACGAGAGGAGTTACCCCCACCATTCTTACAGGTAAGTGATATGAAAATCTCTCTCAAGTTGTGCTTCAGTTTTGGGTGACTGTAGTAATAAAGCGAATGGTCTGCAGGAAACGAGAGCAGTGGAACATGAGCACATCCAGAACCTCCACTTACCCACTGCAAAAAATGTCCAGAGTGCTAATAACACGATACAGAATGCGAATAGAGTAGAAGAACAGGAGACCCGTCTTGGCCTGGACCGCGCTTCGATAGTCCTTCACGTTGGTCTGTTGACTAACAGTCCCTTGGTTTCTTCATCCGGCAGTCGTAGACTCTGAGGAAGCAGGCACAGCATGAAGCGACATGTCTGTCCCTATGATGATGACTTCCTCTTTTACCTGCTAACTTCGCTTAAAGGAAGGCCCGTTGAAATCATGATGATACTTGAGACTTCTTGGTTCTGCTTCTAATTCTTCTCCTGGAAATTCATCCGTTTTATCGGTGTGAGTTTTATCATAGGGTATTTTGCGTAAATATCAGTAATAAATAGAGCACCCTATCCCACCCGGCAGCCAAAGACTACCTCCAACCAGTACTATGTAAAGGCCTCAAGTAAAGGCATCAATGTTCTTCTTGCTATCATTAGAAAATCCCGGTGGAGAGGACCGTACTTAATCAAGTAGAAAAACGCCACAAGCAAAGTGCAAAGGCCAGTGCGCCCCGCGCTGGCCTGCTGTCCTCAGGGCACCTGACGGCGAAGAAGTCGGAGCGGCTCTGGCCCCTATGTACCTGGCGGGGACAGTCTCAACCGTGCAACGTCCACGGCCAGTGAGATGGATGCGGGCCACCCCTGGAGGAAACACGTTCAGCGCTCCGGCTTGCTCCGAGCGCACCCGACTTTTCTTTGGACCCTGTCCGGCGCCAGGGAAAAACTAAATGAAGAGGCTGGAGACCCAGTCAAACAAGCTCACGTTCACCATAGCACGACAGATCTCCATATCAGAGTCACTCAGGTCAAGCAATGGAAAAGGAAGATTATAACGGAGAGGACACTTGTGTCTGATTCAAAAAAAAAAAAAAACGCAGTCATGTTGTGGGACTCCTAATGTCCAATAGAATTTCAGACACTCGCACCTGACATAAAACAATATTATAGACATCTTATGTGAGACATTGAATACTTACGCGAAATCAGAAGCACCTCTGGATGTTCTTTAAGTATATCTTCACATGGTCTGGATGTTCCTTGCTAATTTCCTGCGTCTGGTGTCTATTAGTATAATCTATTCCGAGTCTGATGATTCCTTAGGATATAATTCTCCTATGACCTGATGCTCGTTGTATATAAATCTCCATGGTCTGGTGTTACTTTGGTTAAATCTATCTGGTTTGGAATGTTCCTTTGTCTATCTCCGGTTTGGTATGTTCACTAGACTATATCTTCATGTCTGCATGTCCTATTGTATAAATCGAGTCAGTGGTTGGAGTTCCTCTGGGACTAAACCGCCTGGTCGTGGTGTTTTTACTTGCGTATAATCTTCTGGTTCTGGATCTGTTCCTTGGTATATCTTCTTGGTTGGATGTCCTTGTCTAATCTTCTTGGTCTGGTGTTCATTTGGTATAATCTTCCTGGTCTGTATGTTCCTTTTGGTATAATATTCATGGTTGGCTGTCCGTCTGTATAATCTCCTGGTTTGATGTTCCTTTAGTTAATCTCGGGTTGGCTGTTCCTTTGGTATATTTCCTGGTCTTGATGTTCCTTTAGTATATCTCCTGGTCTGGATGGTCAGTTAGTATTAATTTCAGGTCGTGATGTTCCTTGGTAGATCTTAATGGTCGGATGTTCCTTTGGTTTATAACCCTCTTGTCATTGATGTTCCTTGGTATCACCTTCGGGTTTGGATGTTCGTTTAGTATAATCTTGTGGGCTTGGCAGGTTCACATTTAGGAGAATCTTCTGGTGTCTCGTAACCTGCCCTCAACTCTGCGTGTGAAGCTGTAGCGTTCCGTATTTTGTTGTGCTCACGTCTGATAACTTGTCGTATATAGCAGCAGCCAATGAGATGTCCACATGACGACTCCGCAGTAAAGTATTGTCCGGGATCGTGTCCCATCTGCCTACTAATTTCAATATGCAAACAATGTTCTAGCGTTAACCAAGCTTTAACCCTTTCCTGCTGTCCAGAGACAATTGTGCCTCCTAAAGCGGCTCAAGGCGCGATATGCTATTGTGCTTCATGACTAATCTTACTGCAGTTTTCAGGAGATACATTCTATGTTCTCACAATGAGTGAATTGTTCTTACAACCGTAATACTGACCGATTTCTGACAGGTTTATGGGTGCGTCTATCAGGGCTCATGGCCCTATGGCTGTGAGATGTGGCAGGCGCATCTTCCTCCCTGGTTCAGTTATACATTGAGTCCATCGGGTTTGGGCGTTCGTGACTTCTTAAATAATGGATAAATCGATTCGAGTCTCCGGGTTTATATTGTCTATTTGGATGATTGTCTTGTCTTTCCCTCTGTGTTACAAGGTAGAAAGTTTAGACCAGCGTTTCTCAACCTGTGGGTCGTGATCTTATTACGTCTTTGCCGCGATTCGGAGTATAACGTGTGATAACTCACCGCTTGGGAAACCTTGCTGTATCCGGGGGCAGCATGAGGCACCGGTGGTGATCAATATCACATGACCTCTGGCTCCTCCTCATACAGACTCCGCGGAACAGACTGCTCTGCTCACAGTAAGGAGACCGAAGCGCAGGAGGGGAATCACCAGAATGGGGCAGGCGGGGAAGCCAGCAATTCGAAAGGGGGCAGGGGGGGGAATCACCAGAACTGGGGGCAGGAGGGGAAAGCAATAGAATGGGGGCCGAAGGCGGAATCACCCAGAAAGGGGGCCGGAGGGGACGCAAGAACTGGGGGCAGGGGGGGGGGGACTCACCAGAACTGGGGCAGGAGGGGACGCATAGCACTGGGAGGCCGGGGTGGGAATCACAGAATGGGGGCAGCAGAGGGGAAGAAAAATAGAACTGGGAGGCAGAGAGGGAAAGCACCCAGACACTGGGGCCGGAGGGGAAAAGCACCCCAGACTAAAGGGCACGGCGAGGCTAAGGAGGGGAATCACCAGAACTGGGGGCCAGAGCGGGACTCACCAGAATCGGGCGGCAGGAAGGGGAAGCACCAGACCTGTGAACAGGGGGGAAAAGGGGAAACCGCCCCCGCACTGGGGGCAGGCAGGAGAGCAGCCCTCGAATGGGGGCACGGCGGGGGAAAGCACCAGCACAAGGGGCCCGAAGAGGAGGCAGCACTAGAACTCGGCGCAGCGTCGGGAAGCACCAGAAATGGGTGGCAGGTAGGGGCAAGCCCCTAGAACTGGGGGCAAGGGGGGAAATGGAAATCACCAGAAACTGGGAAGGAAGAGCGGGGAAGCCCTCGAAAGGGGGCAAGGATGGGAAACGCACAATAGAAAAAACTACGGGGGCAAGGGAGGGAACCCCAAAACATCACGCGCCGGCCCAAGGAGCGGGAATCACTAGAACTACAGGGGGCCAGGAGCGGAAAGGACAAGCAACTCGAAACCTTGGGCAGGATGGGGTAGTGTGAGCAGGTAGGAGAGCGGGTGCAGGGGAGGGGGAGAGCACCAGACAAAATGGGGGCAGCGAGGGGAAAAGCAAATAGAAACTGGAGGAAAAAGCAGGGGAGGGAAATCACCAGAACTGGCGCGGCAAGTGGGGGAAGCACTAGAAATCGGGGCAGGAGGGGATAGCACCAAACTTTGGGGTAGGAGGGGAACACTAGAATGGGGGCAGGGGGGAAGCACAGAACTGGGGGCAGGAGGGGAAGCACTAGACTGGGCGGCAGGAGGGGACTACTATAGCAATAGAACTCGGGGCAGCGAGGGAAGCACCAATTAGGGGCAGGGGGGGAAGCACTAGAAATGGGGCAGGAGGGGAAGCACCAGAACTGGGGGCAGGAGGGGAACACAGACCTGGGTCAGGGGGGCACTCCCAGAACTAGGGCGGAACCGGAGGGGGAAGCATTAGCAACATGGAACAACAGGTGCAGTGAGGGAGTGAGCACTAGTAATGGGGGTCAGGGGGGAATAGCACCAAAAAGTTGGGTTTGGTGTGGGGCAGGGGAGAGGAAGTCACGTAGATACTTGGGGTGGCAGGAGGGGGATAAGCACTAGTGTCGCACGGAGGGGAAAGTTGTGGGCAGAGGGGGGAAAATCACCAGAACTGGAGGGAGCCGAAAGGGAGAACAAGCACTAGCAACATTGGAAAACGGCAGAAACGAGGGGAAGCACCTAGAACCTGCGACCCGCGCACCGGCCGGGGGAAGCACTAGAACTGGGGGCAGGGGGGGACTCCACACAAAAACGGAGGGCAGGAGGGAGGAATCCACTAGAACTGGGGGCAGGAGGGGAAGCACTACAACTGGGGGCAGGAGGGGGAGCACTAGAACTGGGGGCAGGAGGGGAAGCACCAGAACTGGGGGCAGGAGGGGAGGGAAGCAACTAAACTGGGGCAGGGGGGGAATCACCAGAACTGGGGCAGGTGGAAGCACTTTTAGAACTCGGGGCAGGAGGGAAGCCACCAGAAGGGGGGCAGGAATGCAAGGAAGCACATAGAACTCGGGGGCTAGAGCAAACCAGGGGGGAGAACGCTAGAACACTGGGGGGCAAAAGAAGAATAGGGGGAAGCGACTGTAGAACTGGGGGCAGGAGGAGAGAGCACTCGAACTCGTGGCCGGAGGGGAAGCACCAGAAATGGGGGCCAGGAGGGGACCCCCACGTACAAAGAATGGGCACAACGGCGGGGAGGGGAGCACGTAGAGAGAGCTGGGGGGGGGGCAGGAGGGGGGAGGTAGAACGTGGGTAGGATGTGGATGGGGGGGGGGGGATGGGGGGGCAGCAATGGAAGCACTAGAATGGGGGCAGGAGGGGTGGACGCACTAGGGGAGAGAGGGCGGGGGGGGGGTGTGCGGTAGGGGGGGGGTGGGGGGGGGGGAGGGGGAGAGACACTAGGAGGAGCTGGGGGGGGGCGTAGGGGGGGGGGGGGGGGAATCACCAAAACTGGGGGCAGGAGGGGAATCACAAGAACTGGGGGCAGAAGGGGAAGCACCAGAACTGGGGGCAGGGGGGGAATCACCAGAACTTTGGGCAGGAGGGGAAGCACTAGAACTGGGGGCAGGAGGGGAAGCACCAGAACTGGGGGCAGGAGAGGAAGCACTAGAACTCTGGGCAGGAGGGGAAGCACCAGAACTGGGGGCAGGAGGGGAAAGCACAGAATGGGGGAGGAGGTGGTAGACACTAGAACTGGGGGCAGGAGGAGAAGCACTAGAACTGGGGGCAGGGGGGAAGCACCAGAACTGGGGGCAGGAGGGGAATCACCAGAACTGGGGGCAGGAGGGGAATCACCAGAACAAGGGGCAGAAGAAGGGGCAAAACTGGAGACAGAAGGGGGGGGGCAAAAACGGAGACAGGAGGGGGGGACACCAAAACTGGGCAGGAGGGGAAGGCACTAGATCTGGGGGGAAGGGGAGAGGGGAAAGCGAGAAGGGGCAAAATGGAGACAGGAGGGACAAACACACAAAAAAACTGGGTCAGGAGGGAATCACCAAATCGGGGCCAGGATTTTCTCTCGAGAGAAGGGGCAAAAACTGAGGTGCCAGGCGGTCGGGGGGGGGGGGGGGGGTGGGACACCGCCAAAGGTGTTGGAGGGGGCGGAGGGGGGGTGAAGGGCGAAGATACGTGGGAGGGGGGCAGCGAAGGGGGGGCGGGCGACACCAAATTAGGGGCAGGAGACACGGGGCAAAAATGGAGGACAGGAGGGAATGTATTGTAGAAATGGGGCGGGCAGGAGGACAGTATATAGGAGTTATAGTCCTGTACAATAGGGGACGTATTATAGTAGGTATAGTCTTGTACTAGGGAAAGTATTAATAGCTAGTTAGATTCTTGTACCTAGGGGGCAGTCTTATAGTGTAATATTCCTGTACATAGGGGACAGTATTATAGGAGTATATTCTTGTCCATAGGGCACGTGATAGTAGTTATATTTCTTACATAGGAGGGGTTTTATTGTAGTTATATTCTTGTGTACATAGGGGGCAGTATTATAAGTAGTTATGCTACGGTAGAATCGGGTGGCGGTATTATAGTAGTTATATTCTTTACATAGGGGCCAGTATTTATAGGTAGTTATATTCCTGTAATAGGGTGGCAGGATTATAGTAGTTATATCTGTACATAGGGGGCAATATTATAGTAGTTATATTATGTAATAGGGACAGTACTATAGTAGTTATATTCTGGTAATAGAGGGCTAGTATTATAGTAGTTAATTCCTTGACATAGGGGGCGAGTATTATAGTAGTTATATTCCGTACATAGGGCGCCGCGTAAATATAGTAGTTATATTCCTGTACATAGGGGGTCCGATTATAGTAGTATATTCCTGTACATAGGGGCGGCGTATTATAGTAGTTATATTCTGTACATAGGGGGTAGTATATAGTAGTTTTAAGATTCCTGTGAATCGGTGACGGTATTATAGTAGTTATCTTTCCGGTACAAGGGCAGTTATTTAGTAGAATAGTTATTTCTGTACATAGGGGGCAGTAGTTATAGTAGGTAGTTTTATTCCGCTGTAAATAGGAGGGGCTGTCGTCCTTTATCGCCTCTCTCCGGCTGGTGTGGTTGGTAAGTGTTATAGAGTTATATGTCCTGTAATAGGGGCAGGAGTAAAGTAGTTGATTTATTGTACATAGGGGGACAGTAGTATAGTAGGTATATTCTTGTACATAGGGGGTGGTAGTGTTTTGTAGTAATATTCTTTGTACAAGGGGGCCAGTATTATACTAGTTATATCCTGTACATAGGGTGGGGCGGGCAGGTGTGGTGTCATAGTAGTTATATCCTGGACAGTAGGGCGCATATTATAGTAGTAATCTTGCAATAGGGGGAGGTAAGTATTATAGTAGTTCTATTCTTGTACATAGGGCGGCAGATTATAGTAGTTGATATTCTTGTTACATAGGGGGGAGTAGTATAGTAGCTATATTCTTGTACATCGGATCGGCAGTATTATAGTATTATATTCGTACATTAGGGGGCAGTTATCTATCGAGTTAGATTCTTGTACATAGGGGGAGTATTATAGTAGTATATTCGTGTACATAGGGGCATTATTATAGTAGTTATATTCCTTGTACATAGGGGGCAGTATGTCTTAGTTATATCCGGTACATAGGGGCAGTGTTATACTAGGGGTGTGAGTTGTTACCGTGACATAGGGGGCAGTATGATAGTTTAGTTATT
The DNA here is from genome assembly GCA_019512145.1 of Engystomops pustulosus. Classification (NCBI taxonomy): domain Eukaryota; kingdom Metazoa; phylum Chordata; class Amphibia; order Anura; family Leptodactylidae; genus Engystomops; species Engystomops pustulosus. Next base: position 55,973 of record WNYA01000075.1, read on the forward strand.
ATTCTTGTACATAGAGGCAGTTATTATCGGAGTATATTCCTGTAGTAGGGGGCTAGTATTTATAGTAGTTATAGTCCTGTATACATAGAGGGCAGTATTATTGGAGTTATATTCTGTACATAGGGGGAGTATTGTCGTAGTTTATTCTGGTACATAGGGGCAGTATGAGATCGTTAATTCGGTCCATAGGGGGCAGTATTATAGTCGGTCTCTTCTGTCATTGACACCACAGGGGGCCGTATTATAGTAGTTATATTCTTGTAACCTGGGGGCATTCTTATCGTATCCAACGCTGGACTGTCCTACTTGTTTGGAAATTACATTTTCCTTCTATTCCTTTGGCCTCAGTTCTTTTTAGTGGACTTTGCATTTCCGCTAGTTTTTGTTCTGATGCTCATCTTGACCCTCTCCACCTCGTGGCTCACTGCTTGGCTCTGCCTGTACTTCTTTGTGAAGATCATTTATTTTAAGTCTTCCTTTCTCGGCAAACTCAAGTTGACAATTGATGCAGCAGTTCCATGGCTCATTGTGATCTCTGAGGTTGTGGCTTTCTCTACTTCTCTCCCCGTTATATGGACCCTCACCAAACCCCTGACTTACAACTCCACCTCATGTAATGACACCTGCCCAGTCTCACTATCTCAGATAAACAGCGTCTATTACTCCTTCGCTCTTGGTTTTAGCAGCAATTCTGCTTTGCTCATTGTCCTTGTGTCCACGGTCTGTATAGTTTGGTCTCTGTATAGACACACGTATCGCATGAAGAAGACCATGTCTAGTGATGACCATTCTCACATCAGGACTCACAGAAGAGCTGCCCGGACTGTGGCGTCTCTTCTTCTCATCTACATTGTATACTATGGGACTTATGTCTTGATAAGTACATTATTTCATACTAATAACTTCAGCGTTTATTTCTGGTTGACCGTGTGGGTCTCACTGTCCACATCCCCGGCCATGTCCCTGGTGCTCATACATGGTAACACTAAGCTGTCTATGGCATTGCACCAGATTGTCTTCTGTTCTCCATCATTACCCTGAAGGTGTTGTGGGGCTGTGGAAGTATCAGTAGTATCTAAGTAACATGTGATTCCATGGGTGATTGTAGAGAGATAATCTGAATAATTAAATATCTGTGTAATAAAGAATAAACAAATGTATATATTTTTTTTCTTTTCTGCAACATAGTTTATTTCTTTTTAAGGAATACTTTACAGATAATCGGAATAGTATAGAAACGCACAAGATCATGCAAAAGACATGATACATAAGAGATAACATAGTTCTGTTACCCAAAAAAAATCAATATTTGTTACATACAATAGATCTCAAAATTACAAATTTCCAAGTCATATACAGCCTGTTATGCAACACCCAAGCCCCCCTCCCACCCCTCTGGGGTGGAAAAAACTAAAAATACCCTAGGGCAATTTGGACCAAATTTTTTCCCATTTTTCCTGCACATTATTACACATAAAACATATAATAGCTTCAAGTGACTGTAATAATTAGTAAACAATCCTTCAGGAATATCGGAATATTACAGAAATGCACCAAATCATACAAAATCTTATGTTAACTTGTCCAACGGAAAAAATACATTGTATATATCTCATTCGCCAGAGTTTATAAAGCAAAACTGGAGTCCGATAGTCTCTAGGCAGCACTAAAAATGTGAGGGGCAGAAAACTAGCACTTGGATAGGACTGTTTTACACTAAACACCTCTACAGGTCAGCGTTTTCCCTAGTGACCTGGGGTCATATCTTTTTTAGGCTTTAAAAAGTTTTCAGCAAACATATCTTTTAAAAATCTGAAAATGATCTACTGTGTGCAATGGCTTAAACACCCACGCCCTCCCTTCTCCGGCCCCAGAGTCAATTACATCCTCGGATCTTTGGAATTCTTGCGCATACATGACCATGGTCTCCAATTGCACAGCCGGCTGCTCCTCACATCATGACTGTGCAAGCTTGATAAATCCGGAGATCCGGGTGAGGTCACCAGCCATCAGGCAGGGGATGGGAATGAGCGGCTGAGTGTGCTCATACATGTGAGTGTGCTCATACATGTGCAACATCCCCCACCGGGGCCTGGCCTCTGCTCGGGGTCTGGAGTCAGCCGGGGCCCGCAGTACCTGAGTGGCTGGCGGTTGCGGCCTAGGCACGCTAGTGTCACGGTGCTTGGTATGGGGAACCGGAGGGCTGTCCTACAGCCTGGCAGGTCTCCAGCAGGGTGGTGTTGGCAAGAAATGATGAGGGAGAGGCTGCTATAGCGGTTCTCCCTGGGGCAACCCCTTGGTGTCTGGAGTATGGGTCTCTGTGTAGTGGACAGGGTGCCTGTGATGGTGGCAGCCGTAGTAGCAGGGACCAGACGGAGGCAGACGTTGAACAAAAACAACTTACAGTTCTTTATTGGAACCGACAGGAACCGTAGCAACGTGCCTTAACAGGATGATGGATTGCTGAGATGTAGTTGGAGGGAGCCACAGGATGTAGATCATCAGCCTGGATGCAGAGGGCAGGCTGGGAGGTAGCTGTGTCCTGGAAGGATGCTTCAGCTTTCTCCTGGATTGCTTCAGGTATCACCCTTGAAGGTAGGATGATACCCCTTTCCTCACTATACTAGCTATTAGTTCCGCTCTTCAGGCAGCGGCTAGGCTCTTCCTGCTCTGGTCTGGTATGCTAGCTGCGCAGAGTCTGTACTGGAGTAACTCCAGTCTGCTTCTGAGCTGCTGCTCTGCTAACTGCTCTCTAGAACATTCCTGGCCAGGGGTTTTGTTACTCCCACTGGTCAGGTGGTGGCTCCTCCTCCAATTACATCTCAGCTCACAGAAACAGAGTGAACATGTGAGCCAAAAACATGTGATTGGCTGACACATATGACGTCAGACAAAACACTTAACTCCTGCCTTACCAGGCAGGATCTACCACTGCAATGTTCCCCTGTGTCCTATAAGGACTATGTAGTGTGATGTAGTGACATGCTGTGGGGCTGACTAGACCCTACACAGGCTGCAAGCTACATGGTGGGACGTATTCGCAAACACAGCTCTGCCTTGCATCGGCGAGGGTGTTGCACATGTGAGTGTGCTCATACATGTGAGTGTGGTCATCAAGGGGATGGTGGTAAGTAACCACGTTGGGTTACCCAAGGGCTTGGAGAGATTGATGCCATTGTTCTAGGGGGCCGATAGCACAAGGTTCCCTCTGAGTGTTTCTGTATTACAAAGTTAAGATTTGGTTACAAATGGCAATCGCATTAAAGAGAAGGAAGTAGATGGTACTGGGTGAAGGGATCACGTTTTAAGACTAAGGTCCTGTGATAGAGGTAACCACTCAAGAAGAATTATATTGAATTTGAGGAATTGCAGGAGAATCTTATGGATATGAGTGGTTTGTAAGTTCTTCATCATTTGTAAAACGGAGAACATCTCCATAACCAAAACCTATTTGTAAAGGTTCTTTGGACATTAAATTCTAACCAGATGTCGTGAACAACCCATTAACCCTTTCAGGACCTTGCCCTTTTTTGTTTTTTCATTTTCATTTTTTACTCCCCATGATCAAAAATCCATAACTTTTTTATTTTTCCATGTACAGAGCTGTGTGACGGCTTATTTTCTGCGTAACAAATTGCACTTCATAGTGATGGTATTGAATATTCCATACCGTGTACTAGGAAGCGGGAAAAAAATTCCAAATGCAGTGAAATTGGTAAAAAAACGCATTTGTGCCGTCTTCTTGTGGGCTTGGATCTTACGGATTTCACTGTGCGTCCCAAATGACAGGTCTAATTTATTCTTTGGGTCTGTGCGATTACGGGGATACCAAATTTATACAGGTTTTATAATGTTTTCATACATTTAAAAAAATTAAAACCTCCTGTACAAAAATTTTTGGGGGGATTTTGCCATCTTCTGGCGCTAATAACTTTTTTATACTTTGGTGTACGGAGCTGTGGGTGGTGTCGTTTTTTGCGTATTTTGATGACGTTTACAATGTTATCAATTTTAGGACTGTTCGACATTGTGATCACTTTTTATAGAATTTTTACATTTTTTTAAATGACAAAATCGCGACTTTGGGCGCGATTTTCCGTTACGGGATTAAACGCAGTGAAAACCCGTTATCATATTTTGATAGATCGGACATTTTCGGACGCGCGATACCTAATGTGTTTATGATTTTTACTGTTTATTTATATTTATATCAGTTCTAGGGAAAGGGGGGTGATTTGAGTTTTTAGGGTTTTTTATTATAATTTTTTTTTTTTTAAACTTTTTTTTATTTTTATTTTTAGTACTTTTCAGACTCCCTAGGGTACTTTAACCCTAGGTAGTCTGATTCATCCTATCATATACTGCCATACTACAGAATGGCAGTATATGGGAATTTTACTACTCATACATTACAATGTGCTGATAGCTCATTGTAATGCATGGGTTAACCCGAAGTAGCCTCGGGTCTTCGTGAGACCTGAGGTTACCATGGCGACGGATCGCCGCTCCCCGATGACGTCACGGGGAGCGGCGATCTTCGAAAAAATGGCGGCGCCCAAGGCTTTAGATTTTTGGATAAATTCATATTTTATATTTTTGGAGTGCAGTAGCTTGTAGCGAGCAAGTGGTCTTCAGGATCTACTGAAGCAATAATCTATCAAACTTATAGCTCATGGCATGAAAGGACATTACGAGAAGGAGTTACCCTCCACCATTTCTACATGTAAGTGATATGAAAATCTCTCTCAAGTTGTGCTTCAGTTTTGGGTGACTGTAGATAATAAAAGCCGACTGGTCTGCGGGAAACGAGAGCAGTAACAATGAGCACATCCAGAACCCTCCACTACCCACTGCAAAAATGTCCAGAGTGCTAATAACTACGATAAGAATAGCGAATAGATAGAAGAACAGGAGACCCGTCATTGCCTGGACCGCGCTTCGATAGTCCTTCACGTTGGTGTTGACTAAAGTCCCATTGGTCTTCTTCATCCGGCAGTCATAGAGTCTGAGGAAGCAGGCGCTGGCAACCGTCGTCCCTATGATGATGATGAAGGTAAGGCCGTTGAGCATCATGATGATACTTGAGACTTTCAGGTTCTGACTTCTAATTTCTTCTACTGGTTGATCAGTTTTCATAGTTGAGTTTTTTTCATCAGGGTTTTTGAGTAATAGCAGTAATAATAGGAAACTTCCACCGACAGCTACGACTTCCACCAGTAATATTAGCCTCCAGGTAAAAGCATCAATTCTATTCTTAACGTTCATTAGAAATCCCGGTGGAGATGGACCGATCTTAATAAAGTAGAAAAAGCAAAGTGCGGCAGTGAGCCAAGAGCTGGACGTGATGCTACTCAGGGCCATGAAGGAGAAGAAGTAGGAGAGGGACTGGACATTGTACATGGAAGGGGACAGTAAGCTGGTGAATAAGTACAATGCCGTGAAGATGGTGAGGAACCCATTGGAAACGTTCAGAGATATCATGAAATAAGAGAGGCTGTGATCCCGATCAACTCATGATTCCCTGAATGTGCGCTCTCTCATGTCCACTCAATCACCATGCTTGGCGTCTCACTACTCGTCCCTTTCTGTCATTATTCATTATCCTGCCTGTCTCTCACTCACTGTCCTAACTGTCTCTCTGTCTCTCACTTTATCCTTGTTTTTCACTCTGTCACTCACTTTCACTACGGTCTCCCACTCTCCCTGCCTGCTCGATGTCTCGACTCCGATCATCTTACATCACAAATAAGCATATGTACTCACATTAAGACTGTGGCAGAACAGAACGGCTCAGCTTCTAACTTGCCACAGGCAGGCAACAGGACAGATATGTGGATTTCTAAAGTGCGGGGTAAAACTTACACAAAAACCGTGTGGGGTAAAACCAAATACCAGAACACATGATGTTCTCCCTCTCGTCTCCTCTGTGATGAGGGGAAAATATCCATAATACAAAGCAGCAAACAGGTCCAGACACAATCCATTGATACCAGACTTCACAGAACCTTCCTACATCTCACTACAAGGACGTTTTCGTAGAATCTGTTCACATTTACTATAAGAACTAGAACCCTGCACAGAAAGTATCATCTCCTTCCAGGGCCTCTTTCAGTCTAGGATTACGAGGATTAGGAGGAACAGACTGACCGGAAGGTGGAAGCATGACATAAGGCATCGGAGTTAGTTATCCAGAGTCCTAAATGCAACTGCACAACGATAGTAAAATAGAAAATACCATAAAGCATAAAAGAATCCCATAGATAGGAGGAAAATGTGTTGATTCTACAAACAACCTGCATATATGACCTCAGATGTCCATGTCCCCACTGTCCCGCGACTCCTCTCCATCTTATGACTGTGTATTCTCAGTGTCCAGATAGTTGCAGAGGTGGAGAGGCATTGCCCACCGCTAAAGGTATGGAGGTGGACAGCCAGACGCATTGAAAGTCCTGCCTGTCCTCTGCCAGTGCCCTCAGTAAGATGGAGGAGCAGGTGATGTTTCCAGAACCGGGTCAGAGGAGAGCGGAATGAAACCTAAAATGCTGCTGAAGTGTTGATGAAAGACACAACTGCCAGAACCAACAACATCCACGGAGAACAATTAGAGCGCAGGTGGAATTTATTCCAAGAAAGATTTAGCCTCGATATTTTAACAAAATGAATCCTCCGAGGGCCGGCAGTGAGAGCCAACGCACAAGAGCCGACGCTGTACAGCAGTAACAGTTATACATAGGAGACAAGTCAACTGGCGAAGGACCCTCGAAGACCAAACAAACTCATCAGTAAGCCGGCGGCAGACATCAGAAGGTTTGTAAATCACATTGAGAGATTCGAGGCCACACAACAATTTTATTGGCTGTTGCTCATGAGTTTCTGTTTGTAGAATAGAAGTCGTAGAAGAAATAACTAAAATAAAAACATTCAAAAACAGCCTGAAGTCAATCAGGACTAGGACATACCGGAGGCCAAGATCTTCTGGTTTACCGAAATCCATCTCACTATGTGCGGCTCCAACTGAATAAGGTTTCTCAGCCAGATGAGAATTTCTGTTTTTTAGTAGGAGGATTTTTGTCACGTTTAATCTCTTTGACTAGAAATGATGGAGGAGCAGGATTGATTTATGAAAAAATCATACCGATTTTTTGCTGCCAAATTATCAACACCAAAAAGGCTAAAGGAAGGTTATGGAAAATCTAGGGATTTGCTTCCATAACACGGTGTTCACCATTCCATGTCACCTTTCACGTAGACTTCATGATAATAAATATATTAAGGTAACCAAAAAATACCATAATAACTAAAAAATAGATATAAAAAAAAGAAATTACAAAAAGATCATGAATGGAAAGATTACAAAGGGACGATGCAAGGAAAATCTGCACCAGATGTGGGGTTCAAGCTTCGCCTCATCACTTCTCTTTAGCATTCCAACAAAAAGAAAAGAAAGTCTTTTGCCCAGAAACTAAAGGAAACATTTCTGGATCAATATAATAAGATACCAAATCACTACCTGGCACAGCTTCCTCAGGGTCTATCCTGAGGAAGCTGTGCAGACAGGCGATACGCGTGGGACTATGCTCCTCCAGCTCCCCTTCATACCTGGTATGAACTTTAGGTAAACTACTGAACTTAATTGTCTGCTGCATTTCCGGACATTAACGCTAGCGTTTTACCTATACCTAATACTTCTGGGTGATGTTATATTCCTAAACCTCTATGTTTCAGGGCGGACAGGTACTAGGTATCTTTATCTAGTTGGAAGTAAACACTACCTATATGGTGTGGACAACCCGACTGTATAAGAAGGGTGCAATCAGAGTTGGTGTCCATAGTTGTTACTTAGGTACAAAAGGGTTAATATGCACTAGGTGGAAGGGGTGGGATGTTGCTGTTTACCACGAGGCGAGTTTTCCCTCCCCTCCCAGCAGTCACTTTAGGGATAAAAGGGTATGTGGTATCCAGGGTTTAGGCCTCTTTTGAAACTTCACCTTAAGCTTGCATAGTTGTGAGCAGAATTGGAGATGGTGCATCGGGCCATTCTCTGCCAGTATCATGGGCGATACCTAATTCGCGGCCCTGCGGGACCGAGTTAGGAGAGAGGGGTAGGCTGGCTCCCCAAGTAGTGTTCCCCCGAGGCATCGGCCCTGTGCGACTTGGCCACGTCCCCCGGTGGCGCGGGCGTGCCGCGCAGCCGCAGTGGCTCCGCTCCGGGCTCCACCCGTAATGACCGTCACTTCTCCGGGCAATCGCATTCCGGTTCCTCCGTGCGATGGGCACGCGCGGGCAAGCTCTCCAGCTCTCCAGCCGGAATAGCAGGCAGTGCCGATCTACAGCAGGCTCCGTTGCCGCCCCCGCAGGGGCGGAGTAAGTGCAGCGCACCTGCCACCCACCACCAAGGGTGCGGGGCCAAGGCATCCACTGGTAGCCGCCTTAGTCCCTCTTTGCCCCAGTGGTGGCCGTGCTTGTTATGGGACCCCTAGTCAGCGTGGACAGGGTCAGCCAGCGCTCCCGCTATAGATGAGTACGGTCCCGCTTAGTTCCGCCGCCGGGATGATCGCAGGCGGCGCGCACGCGCGACTCGCGGAGCATTATTATTAAGACAGGAGCCAGAATTCAGATCCTCCCGCCAGTTGCGGCGGCACCAGATCTTCCAGATGGCGAATCCCCGACATCTTCAGGACCTGTCATCAGCGAATCCAAGGGCCTGGGCTCTGGTGGGGAAGGAGCAGCCGGACGGAAAACCGCAGGGGCGTCTTCCAGGATCCAGAGTTTGATCAGCATCTGGTTCTTACCGCAGCCCCCAGCTCACGTCCGCCAGCGCTCCAGCGCAGCTTCAGGTCTGGTGGTTTCAGTTCACTGGGGCTTGGGGGGGTGATGGGGGGTCAGCCTGGGGTGGGGGCAGAGATATGTTGCAGTCGATAAAATCGCTGTTGTTGGATAGGTCCCCCCCCCTCTGGCCCTGTCCCCTCTGTTGCCTCCGCCCAGAGGCCCAGCGGCAGGGTGTGCACAAGGATTTCATGTTTGTGCAGCCAGTCTTTCCAGGTTAGCATTTAGACCATAGAGGAGAAGAAAGAAGATTTGGGCAAATGCCTATTGGGAATTAGGACCTTAGTTACGGTAGATCAGCACACCGGGTAGAGGAGGAGGGTTTGTCGAGAAGCCCCCAGGAACGTAAGCGCAGAAGTTGCGAAAACCATAAATAATTGGTTTGCATTGCAATTCTTTATGGGCCGGCTGTTGTCTGTGTATGGGTGAGAAAGATCCTGAACGACTGGTGCCGAGCTTTTTACCATAGGGACGTGATCTATAGCGTTATAAGACACACGGGGTGAGCGTGGTTGGTGGCTACGATGTAGGATTTTTGTAGAAACGCTTAGCATAAATCCGGGATAGGTATGGGGATTGTTTAAAGCGGGGAGTGTATGGCTGCGGCTTTGTTTTCCCAAAACCTCCCTTCAGTCAACGGCCACTTTTCGCATCTGCAACTGCAGCAGCCGGGGGGAGTGGCTGTTCGTTAGACCCAGAGCCTGCTGGCTCTCAACTAAGGCCATTGTAAATTTTTTGGTTGTGTAAGTACACAGCACGAAATGTTCCTTTCTGTGGCGGTTCGCACGCCGCCTCACAATGCACTCGGCCAACGATTAAATCTTGGGTAGAGTCGAACAGTACACACGGTCAAGAACAAAAGGACCCCGGTAGCGTAGCGCGGATGGGGCCTTGGCTAGACAGTATCCCAATAAGTCGATGCAGCCACCACTGGTGGGGGTATTTCAGTTTGGTTTCTTTATCCCCTTTCTTGGAGAGGTCTGGTTTGTCGCGGGATTAATTTGAGTATGACTAGTGAATTTCCCGAGTCCTCAGGGGATAAAGGTATATAAGGAAGGAAGTTATGTTGGTGCGTATAGTTGGCCCATCCCCCCCCCTTACTAAAGTTTTTGGGTTGTCCTCATAGGGGTGGTGCCGAAGAAGGAACTGGGGTGTAAATATCGACACTGATACAATCACTTGTTGTTCAAAGGGGCTCGTTGAACGATGGTTATCTTCAAGAGTTTAGGAGCATATTCGGTGCAAATATGCAATCATCAAATTGATAGGGATGTGCGGCTACTGCAGCAGTGCGGCCCAGGGGCCTGATGGCGTAATCACATCGAGTCGGTGTTTGCCTGTTGCCAGTTCAAACTGACTGCACCATCTTTTGGGGTGGGTGTTGACGGTTCAATATTTCATGACGCATGCCTGCACATGGGGTGTCAATTATCTTGCCGTTAGTCGAGATGTTTATTCCTTTCTCGAGTGGAGGTAGTGTGTAGGCGGGTCGGGGGTCATTGTTCTGTACCACACCTTGAATTTCTTCGTTCATTGTCCTGCGGAAGCCCAGTGTGTTCCCTTTTTGTTATCCTTTTCGTTTCCTCATGCAGATTTTCGGGGGTCCCCCTGCGGAGGGAAGACGGAGGGGGTCCTAGCCAGGTGATCACTTTTCGGAATAGAGCTTGATCTGTGGCTATCGGTCCTAGGGAGAAGATCGAAAGCCTGCTGTCTTGGAGGGGTTTGTTCAGTACGCAGGGTCCCGCTTAGGCAGGTCCAATCCTGAAACGGAAATGCTTGGTCTTTGCGTGCAGGATAATGCACCAGGGACGGTTTTGTGGCTCTTGCCACGAGAGCCGCGGAACAGGCCTACCAACCATCACCTTAGGATACTGGTTCTCTCCGTGAGGACTTGATGGTGTGGCAGCCACTTCCTTCTGACCTAACAATGTCAGACCTGTTGGCTGCCACCGGGTACAATTCTGAACTGTCTCTGTCACGGAATTCGGCCAGTTTCTACAGGTTTACGGGGGCACCGATTGGTCCGCGCTCGGTGGGGTTGGGGCAGGAATCTGGTCTGTGTAGGAACCTGACTCTTCTGGAGCTGTTTCCCATTGTCGTAGCCATTGAAGATTTGGGGACCGGAGATGGCAAATCGGAAGTATATGTTTCTGGATAAGATAATTCGATCCTGGTTATGTTTAAAAGTTATCTTCTCCTCTCTACCATGTGCTATCTCTCCTTCGTCACTGGTGCTACGTTGATTGCAATACAATATTCATATTCAGTCCCGTCAGTCCCGGGTGTTTTGATATTATGTGGCTAACTCTTTATCTCGGTTTCATTGGCAGATTCCGGACCCTGTTGGCTTTGTCCCGCCACCGGAGGGGGGAGAGTGGTCCCTCCCTGCTGTGGGACTTGATCCAGGTTTGATGTCCTGGTGAGGGCGTCATTGGCCCCGGGAGTGCGCAGAAATATGGTAAGGGTGGGTGGTACCTGGCTGGCCATGCGGGGAGAGGACCGGGTCCCTAGTGAGCGTCGGATCGCCTTGATGTGTACATGCCAATACCGTCCGTTCTGCGGGCAGTCAGTATCTGGCTCTGTGGCACAGAGGCGCCCTTGCTGGATCTCATTCCCATTTCCAATTGTTGGGATGGCGCGGATGTCACCAAGGCTTCATAGTCCGTCTCAAATACTGAAGGGTGGAAAGGACGGGAGTGTTGACGAAGCGCCCAGGCACGGTATCTGTTACTTTGCTATGCTCCTGTCCAGGCGAGTGCGGTGTGTAGTATGCCATCCAGGAGCATGAGTCCGTTACTTTTTCCATGGCATTTAGTTTATCCTTTTCGGTGACCTTCCGACATTGGGGAGCTGGTCCCCCTTTCCTCTCTCGCCCCGGCAGCCTTCTGAGAAGGGATTTTTTTGGTGGTACTGTGCCCTGAGGTGGTCCGCATGAGTGCGCACAAATCTAAGGGGATGTTATGGGAGGGGAGCTTGGTTCGGTTGCAGCTGTATCTGGCCCCCGCTTGCACTTTGCGCTGCATGCGTTTTTTGGGCTCCTTATAGCAGCGAAGGTTTGATTAGGTCATGAGGACTGTTCCCCGCTTAAACGTTCCAATTTTCCTCGGTTTAGAAATGCCTGGAGGGTTGGGCGTGACCCCTTCAGATTTGGTACGCACTCAGTTTCTGACATTGGACAGCTACGGGGGCCTAGGTGGCCAGCCTTCCCGATTGAAGGGTGATGCGCATAGATAGGTGGCGCTCAGCTGTTTTTCTAGGTACATCAGCCAGACCTGTTACAGTGAAATTTGGTTTTTAACATTTTTTTCTTTAGGTTCAGCTCAGCAGCAAACGACAGGTCCGTCTGGGTTTGTCATTCCTATGTTTTCTGGGCCAGAGCAAAGGGCGGGAAGTATAGATACGACCTGGCAGCAGAAATCTCGGCTCCGAGGTGTTTGTTAACCTGCCTGGAGAGGGATTACGGGGCTGAGGTGGTCCTCAGTCCTTCCGGAGGGGTCGTAACATCAGTGTTTCTCAGCGGCCCAGTTATTATATTAGTGATACACGTGGGGGGACTGATTTGTGCCTTACCAGGGGCGGCACGAAATTGCTCACGCTTGAAGACGGTTAGAGATAGAGGGCTTACCTTCCTTTCCACGGAAAATGATCACTGGTGTGGCCGAGGGATAGTCCAAGGTTAGATGCAGGGGCTAGGGGACTCGGGGGGCCGTTGGGATCGGTTAGGCGGATAGTTAATGCCCAGTATGGCAGATTGTAGATCCCGATTGTTTGATTGTAGTGGTTCGCCATACGGCAGCGGAGGGGGATAATGCAAACTTTATGAGGGAGGACGGAGTGCACTAAAGACATTGGCCTCGACAATTTTTTTGTAGGGCTTCAGACGGATAGAGCAGGCTTTGTTTTGTTGGGTGGCGGTCGGAGTGCAGTATAGGAGTATACTTGCCCTCCTGTGGCGGAAAAGGAGACCCAAAGGTGTTACCAGGGTGGACTTGCCAGCGGGAGTCACGACCGGGAACATACCGATCCGGTGGTGGTGTGCAAATAATATCTACGTTGGTGCCTTATAAAACCTGATGGCTTAAGATGGACCAAGCTGGTTGCCAACTTAAACTCACCCACCAACAAATTATACTACCTATAATACTGCCCCCTATGTACAAGTATAAATAATAATAATTGCCTTTAACGATATAATACATATACCTGCCCCTATGTACAAGAATATAAGCGTCATAATACTGCCCCTATGTACAAGAATATAACAAAACTACTATTATAACTGCTCTATGTACAAGAATATAAGAACAATATAATACTGCCCCCATGTACAGGACTATAACTACTATAATACTCGCCCCCTATCAGACAAATATATCTGCCCCTAGACTAGAAACTATACTATCCCTATGTACAATAAATACTATAATTGCCCCTATGTCAAGAATTAACTACAATAATCACTGGCCCTCTATGACAAAGAATATAACTTCTATAATAATGCCCCCTATGTACAGGTACTACTATAATACTGCTCTACTATAATATAAATACTGCCTCTATGTACCAGAATTCATTTTTTTTTACTATAATACTGCCCCGTTAAATACTCCCTATGTACAGGGAATATAAACTATTATAATACATGCCCCCTATGTACAGGAATATAACTATATAATATGCTCCCTAATGTACAGATATAACTACTATAAATACTGCCCCCATCGGTACGGAAATAAATACTATAATACTGCCCCTATGTACAGGATAAATATTATAAACCATGTACGATATAACACATAATAGCCGCCCCTAGTACGAGAATATAACCTATACTATACTTGCCCCCTATGCTACGGGAATTATAACTACTAATATCTATTAAGACAACTGCAAATCCGCTATGTACAGCGAATATAAACTGCTAATAATACTGCCCCCTATGTACGAAATAACATACTATAATACTGTCCCCTATGTAAGGAATTATAACAACACTATAATACTGCCCCAAGTGTACAAGAATATAACTTATAGATACTGCCCCCTATGTAAGGGATATAACTAGATAATACTGCCCCATATGTAACAGGAATATAAAAATAATACTGTCCTATGTACAGACATACTAAACTACATAATACTGCCCTAATGTACAGAATATAACTACTATAATACTGCCCCCCCTATGTACAGGAATATAACTACTATAATACGCCCTCTATGTACCAGATATAACTACTATAATACTGCACCCTATGTACAAAATATAACTACTATTATACTGCCCCTATGTACAGGAATATAACTACTATAATACTACCCCCTATGTCAGGAATATAACTACCTATAATACTGCCCCCTATCACAGGGAATATACACTATAATACTGCCCCCTATGTACAAGAATTATAACTACTATAATATGCCACCTAGTACAAGAATTATAACCTAACTATAATACTGCCCCCTAAGTTACAAGAATATAACGACTATAATACTTGCCACACCCATGTACAAGAACTATAACTACTATAATACTGCCCCTATGACAAAATATAACTACAATAATACTGCCCCCCTATGTACAAGATATAAACTACTATAATACTGCCCCCTATGTACAGGAATATAACTACTTAATACTGCCCCCTATGTCAAGATATAAACTATATAATACTTGCCCCCTATGTACAGGAATATAATATATAATACATGCCCCTATTGTACAAGAATTATAACGACAATAATACTGACCTCTGATGTACCAGGAATATAACTACTATAATACTGCCCCATATCGTACAGGAATATAACTTACTTATATACTGCCTCTATGTACAAGAATATAACTACTATCATAATACTGCCCCACTCTACGTATTACAGGCCGATTATATGTACTGACCATGAAGGAATATAACTAATCATAATACTGCCCCCTATGTACAGGAATATAACTACAAATAATGCCCACTATGTACAGGAATATAACTGACTATAATACTGCCCCCCCTATGTACAAGAATATAACTACTATAATATGCCCCCTATGTACAAGAATAATATAACTATATATACTGCCTCCTATGTAAAAGAATAATAAACTACTATATACCTCCCCCATATGTACACAGAATATAACTACTATAATACTGCCCCTATGTCAAGAATTATAACACGATAATAATGCCCCCTATAGTACAAGAATATAATACTATATACTGCGACCCTTGTAAGGAATATAACTCCTCATAATACTGCCCCCTAGACAGGATATAACTAGTATAATATGCCCCATGTAAAAGAATATTACTCATAACACTTACACCTAATGTACAAGAATAATAACTATCTAAATACTGTCCCCCTAGTACAAGCAATAACTACTGTACGACTGCCCCCTAGTCACTAATGTAAAGGAATAAACTACTTAATACTGAGCCTATGTTACAGGAATAAACTACTATAATTTACTGCCCACATATGTACGGAATATAACTACTATAATACGCCCCAGGTATAGACTAGTACGCCAGAAGATAACGTACTATAATACTGCCCCTATGTACAGGGAATATAACTACATTAATACTGCCCCCTATGTACAGGAATATAACTACTAAATACGCCCCCTATGTACAGGAACTATAATACTTTAATAACTTGCCCCTATGTACAGGAACTAAAACTAACTATAATTACTGCCCTATGTACAGGAATATAAACTACTAATACCCCCTATTGACGGCTCTACATATGCTTTGTACCAGAATATAACTACTATAATACTGTCCCTTGTACAGAATAACTACTACTATAATACTGCCCCCCTATGTTAAGGAATCTAAACTACTATAAGGACTGCCACCCTATGTTACAGAATATGAAATACTATAATACTGCCCATATGTACAGGAATATAACTACTATAATATAGCCAGCCCCTATGTACAGGTAAAATGACTATAATACTGCCCCTATGTACAAAGGAATATAAACTACAATTAAAACTGCCCCTATGTACAGGAATATAACTACTATAACACTGCCCCTATGTACAAGAATATAACATACTATAATACGGTCCCCTAGTACAGGAATAATATACTACTGAATACTTCCGCCCTAGTACAAGAAAAACTACGATATACTATGTCCTATGTACAAGAATATAACTACTATAATACTGCCACATCCTATGTAAGGAAATATAATACTATAATACATGTCATCATGCCCGACCCCAATTTACATTCCTCCTGTCTCAGTTTTGCCCCTTCTCCTGCCCAGAATTTGGTGTCCCCCACTTTGCTGCTCCGTTTTGGCCCCTTATCCTGCCCTAATTTGGTGCCTCCCCCCCCCCCTGCTGCCTCAGTTTGCCCCTTCTCTGCCCCCAGTTTGGTGATTACCCTTTCCTGAGCCGAAGTTTTGTGTGTGTCCCTCCTTCTCCAGTTTTTGCCCCTTCTCTCCTCCCAAGATCTAGTGCTTCCCTCCTGCCCCAGTTTTGGTGTCCCCCATCTGTCTCAGTTTTGACCCCCCCCATTCTGTCTCCATTTGCCTCTTTGCCCTTTCGTTCTCGCACCCTTGTTATGGTGATTCCCCTCCTACCCTTGTTGGTTCACCCGCCCCAGTTCTGAGTGATTCCCTCTGCCCCAGTCTGAGTGCTCCCTTCCCGTTCTACCTGCTTATCCCCATCTGCCGCTCCCCAGTTTGTGCTTCTCACTAGCCCCGAGTTCTAGTGCTTACTCCCTGCCACCAGTTCTGGTGCTCCCATCCTGCCCCCAGATTCTAGATCTCCTCTCTGCCCAAGTTTGGTGTTATCCATCCCCTTGCCACCAGTTCTAGTGCTCCGCTCCCCCGTGTGTTCCCCATGCCCCCCAGTTTATGGGCTTCCCCTTCCTGAACCCCCAGTTCTTGTGATTCCACCCTCGCCCCCAGTTTGCAGTGTTCCACCCCTGCCCACAGTTCTAGTGCTTCCTCCTGCCCCCAGTTCTAGTGCTTCTACTCCCCATCTGTGTACCCCCCAGATCCTAGGATTCCCCTCCCTCCCGAGTTTAGTGCTCTTCCCCTCCTGCCCCCAGTTCTTGGTACTCCCCTCCTATGCACCCAGTTATGGTTGCTTCCCCTCCTGCCACGAGTTTAGGCTCTCCTCCTGGCCCCGTCCCAGTTCTAGTGACTTCCCCCTCCTGCCCCCAGTTACTAGTGTTCCCCCCCTGCCCCAGTTTCTAGTGGATTCCCCTCGCCCCCAGATTTGGGTTGACTTCCCTTCCCTCCCCGAGTTCTAGTGCTCCCTCCATGCCCCCCCAAGTTCGGGCTTCCCCCCCTGCCCCCCAGATTCATAGTGTTCCCTCCTGCCCCAGTTCTGGTGCTTCCCCTCCTGCCCCCAGTTCTAGTGCTTCCCCTCCTGCCCCCAGTTGTAGTGCTTCCCCTCCTGCCCCAAGTTCTAGTGATTCCTCCTCCTGCCCCCAGTTTTGGTGATTCCCCCCCTGCCCCCAGTTCTAGTGCTTCCCCCCCTGCCCCCAGTTCTAGTGCTTCCCCTCATGCCCCAAGTTCTAGTGCTTCCCCTCCTGCCCCCAGTTCTGGTGATTCCCCCCCTGCCCCCAGTTCTAGTGCTTCCCTCCTGCCCCCAGTTCTAGTGATTCCCCTCCTGGCCCCAGTTTTGGTGATTCCCTCTGCCCCCATGCTTAGCTCCTTCCTCTGCTCCCTCCTGCCCATTCTAATATCCCTCTGCCCCAGTTTCTGGTTGATTTCCCCCCCTGCCCCCAGTTCTAGGCTTCCCCTCTGCACCCCAGTTATGGTAGTGCTCCCCCTCCGCCCCAGTTCTAGTGGCTTCCCCACTCTGCCCCCAGATTTGTGCTTCCCCTCCCTGACCCGAGTTTGTGCTTCCCTCCTGCCCCAGTTACTAGTGCTGCCCCTCCTGCCCCAGTTCTAGTGTTCCCTCTCTCCCCCTTCTAGGCGTCCCTGCAATTCTCTCCTCCTGACCCGAATTCTGGTGCTTCCCTCCTGCCCCCGAGTTCTAGGTTATCCCCTCCTGCCCCCAGTTTATGGATTCCCCTCACCTGCCCCCAGTTTCTGTGCTTCCCCTCCTGCCCCAGTCTGTGCCACCCCCGTTCTAGTGCTTCCCCTCCTGCCCCCAGTTCTAGTGCTTTCCCTCCTGCCCCCAGTTCTAGTGATTCCCCATGCCTCCCCAGTTTTGGTTGTTGTGTTCCCCCCTGCCCCCAGTTCTAGTGCTTCCCCTCCTGCCCCCAGTTCTAGTGCTTCCCCGCCTGCCCCAGATGGTGATTCACCCCTGCCCCGTTCTAGTGCTTTCCCCTCCGCCCCACCGTTTGGTGATTCCCCTCCTGCGCCGAGTTCTAGTGCTTCCCCTCCTGCCCCTTGTTCTGGTGCTTCCCCTCCTGCCCCCAGTTCTAGTGCTTCCCCTCCTGCCCCCAGTTCTGGTGCTTCCCCCCCTGTCACAGTTCTGGTGCTTCCCCTCCTGCCCCAGATGGGATCCTCTGTGGTGATTCCCCTCCTGCCCCCAGTTTCTGGACTGCCAGCGGGTTCCCCTCCTTGCCCCAGTTCTGGGCTTCCCCCCTGCCCCAGTTCTATTGGCTTCCTCCTGCCCCAGTTCATGGTGATTCCCCCCTGCCCCCAGTTCTATTGCTTCCCCTCCTGCCCCCAGTTCTGGTGATTCCCCCCCTGCCCCCAGTTCTATTGCTTCCCCTCCTGCCCCCAGTTCCTGGTGATTCCCCTTCTGCCCCCAGTTCTATTGCTTTCCCTCCTGCCCCCAGTTCTGGTGATTCCCCCCCTGCCCCCAGTTCTATTGCTTCCCCTCCTGACCATTATGGTGATTCCCCCTGCCTGCTTCAGGTTCATCTACTTCGTGAGCAGGAGCGTCTGTTCCGCGGGAGTCTGTATAGAGAGGAGCAGGGGTCATGTGATGATGACATTCACCCACAGGTCCTCATGCTTCCCCTTATAAGCAAGGATGTGCCTCAAGCGGTGAGTTGTATCCACACGTATACTCCGAATCGCGGCAAAGACGTAAGATCACGAACCAAGGTTGGAGAACGTGAGTTCTAAACTTCTTCTACTTGTAACACAGAGGGAAAGACAAGACATAATCATCCAAATAGACAATATAAAAACCCGGAGACCATATAATAATTACAATATTTAGAGAAGTCAACAAACGCCCAAAACCCGATGACTACAAGGTAGTAACTGAGACGGCAGGAGGGAGAAGAAAGGTCGCTCAACATCTCACAGGCCATAGGGCCATGCCTGATAATCGCACACAATAACCTGTCAGAATGGGTCAGTATGAGCTGTTGTAAAGAACAATTTAACATCATTTTTAGAACAGTAGAATGTATATATCTGCAAACGCAGTAAATGAATGAGTCATGAAGTGCAACATATACATATACGGCCAAGCAGCTTGAGGAGCCACAATGCTCTGTACAGCAGGGGAAAGGGTGAAGCTTTGTTAACCTAAACATTTTGCTAGATGAAAAAGTAATGCCAAGGGGACTGATCCGGACAAGTATACTGTGAGTAAGTAAATGTGACCATCTCAATGGGCTGCTGCTATAAAGGAAAGTTATCAGAGCGTGAGCACAACAAAAGACGGAACGCACAGAGTCAGGCAAGCAGAGACTGAAGGTACAGAAGACAGGAGATCTACTAAAGGAAACATCCCAGGACCAGGAAGATTATACTAAAGGAACGATCCAAACCGGAACGGTTTATACCACGGAACATCAAGGACAGAGAGGTTATACCCAAAGGAACATTCCAGACCAGGAAGATTATACCAAGAACACAGAAGGCAAAACTGGAAACACCAGACCAGGAAGATATACTAGGAACCACGGAATATCTAGGAACATCAAGACAGGAAGATGATACCAAAGGAAATCCAGACCAGGAAAGATTATTACTAAAGGAACATCCAGACCAGGAAGCTTATACCAACAGGGAAATTCCAGACAGGAAGACTTACCAAAGAACATCCCAGACCAGGAAGATTATACACACAGGAAACTCCAGACAAAGTAAGATTATACCAAAGGAAACATCAGCCAAGCAGACCAAGAAGATTATAACAAAGGAACAGCAGACCAAGGAAAGATATTACCACAAAGTAAACACCAAGGACCAGGAAGGTTTATACCAAAGGAACATCCAAACCAGAACGATTATATCAAAAGGAACATCAGACCAGGAAGATTTACAAAGGAATCAACCAGGAAGATTATACAAAAGGAACATCCAAAACAGGAAGATATACCAAAGTAAACACCAAGACCAGAGAGGGTTTATAACAAAGGCATCAGGTCAAGGGAAGATTATACCAAGGAAACATTCAGACCAGGAAGATTATACTAAAGGAACATCCAGACCAGGAAGATTATACCAAAGGAACATCCAGACCAGGAAGAATTATACCAAAGGAACATCCAGATTGTGCTTCGCGCTTAAGTTCAGCAATTTCTTCACATTGAAGATGTCTATATATAAAGGTGCGAGGTTGAAACTTATGTGGCGCATTACGGAGCCACAACAGGACGTTTGACAGAGACACAAGTTCTCCTCAGTATAATCTGACCTTTCCAGTCTTGACCTGGGGACTCTGATAGTGGAGATCTGTTCTTGCTATTTTATGGTTATACTTGAGGGGCTTTGTTTGACTGTCCTCCATCATCTTCATTATTAGTTTCCCTTTTCTCTGACAGTTTCCAGAAGAAAAAAGTCTTTCTCCTTGAGCAGGATCCTGCCGTGAAGATGGTGAGGAACCCATTGGAAACGTTCAGAGATATCAGGATCCTGCTCAGAGGAGAAAGACTTTTCTTCTGGAAACTGTCAGGAGAAAGGGAAACTATAATGAAGATGATGGAGGACAAGTCAACAAAGCCCTCAAGTATAACCATAGCAAGACAGATCTCCATATCAGAGTCACTCAGGTCAAGACTGGAAAGGAAGATTATACGGAGGAGGAACTTGTGTCCTGTCAACGCGTCCTTGTTGTGGGCTCCTAATGCTCCATGAATTTCAGACCTCGCACCTTTATATTATAGACATCTTCATGTGAAGAAATTGCTGAACTTAAGCGTCGAAGCACAATCTGGATGTTCCTTTGGTATAATCTTCCTGGTCTGGATGTTCCTTTGGTATAATCTTCCTGGTCTGGATGTTCCTTTAGTATAATCTTCCTGGTCTGAATGTTCCTTTGGTATAATCTTCCTTGACCTGATGCTCCTTTGTTATAAACCTCCTGGTCTTGGTGTTACTTTGGTATAATCTTCCTGGTTTGGATGTTCCTTTGGTATAATCTTCCTGGTTTGGATGTTCCTTTAGTATAATCTTCCTGGTCTGGATGTTCCTTTGATATAATCGTTCTGGTTTGGATGTTCCTTTGGTATAAACCTCCTGGTCTTGGTGTTACTTTGGTATAATCTTCTTGGTCTGGATGTTCCTTTGGTATAATCTTCTTGGTCTGGATGTTCCTTTGGTATAATCTTCCTGGTCTGGATGTTCCTTTGGTATAACCTTCTTGTCCTTGATGTTCCTTTGGTATAACCTTCCTGGTTTGGATGTTCCTTTAGTATAATCTTCCTGGTCTGGATGTTCCTTTAGTATAATCTTCCTGGTCTTCTGTACCTTCAGCTCTGCGTTGCTGACTCTGTGCGTTCCGTCTTTTGTTGTGCTCACAGTCTGATAACTTGTCCTTTATAGCAGCAGCCAATGAGATGGTCACATGACGACTCCAGCAGTAAGTACTTGTCCGGGATCAGTTCCCTCTTGCATTACTTTTCATCTATGCAAAATGTTTAGGTTAACGTTCCCTCTTGCATTACTTTTCATCTATGCAAAATGTTTAGGTTAACAAAGCTTTAACCCTTTCCTGCTGTACAGAGACAATTGTGCTCCTCAAGCTGCTTGGCCGATATGTATATTGTGCACTTCATGACTCATTCATTACTGCAGTTTGCAGATATATACATTTCTATGTTCTAAAAATTAGTTAAATTGTTCTTTACAACAGCTAATACTGACCCAGATTTCTGACAGGTTTATGTGTGCGATATATCAGGGCCATGGCCCTATGGCCTGTGAGATGTGGCAGGACCTTCTTCCTCCCTCTGGTCTCAGTTACTACATTGAGTCCATCGGGTTTGGGCGTTTGTTGACTTTCTCTAAATAATTGTAAATCTATTATATGTCTCCGGGTTTATATTGTCCATTTGGATGATTGTCTTGTCTTTCCCTCTCTGTTACAAGGTAGAAAGTTTAGACCATGTGTAATGTTATGGCGGGGATGAGGAAGCCGCAGTGCGGAGGTTGAGCAGTCGATTCAACATA
This sequence comes from Engystomops pustulosus, assembly GCA_019512145.1. Lineage (NCBI taxonomy): Eukaryota > Metazoa > Chordata > Amphibia > Anura > Leptodactylidae > Engystomops > Engystomops pustulosus. The sequence goes on from WNYA01000075.1 coordinate 78,143, forward strand.
TTGTAATTCTATTAGATATATGATAAACCTATTTAAATCAAACAAAAGGGGTCTAAATAACCTGAAAAAATAGGTAACATCCCAAAAGCACATAAGCCAAATAGAACAACAAGACCGGATGTATATAGAATAGGTAAATACTTTATAAGGCACAATAGAAAATAAAAACAATAAAAAATTCACCAGATGTGCATATACCAAAAAACCAGACTCCCTTGATGAAAGACACAAGACTATTGGTAGTAAACCCATTAACAGTTAACTAACTAAGAAAGTGCACTTTGGACAACATGATGACCAAACTACCCTGCACCCTTCAAATAACGGAGGCAGAGGCTTGTTGTTGGGTGTAAAACGGTCACAGCATATTTTAATGGCACATCCTTGTGGAAAACAGTTCGGCCAATTAAGCCATCAGGTTTTATAAGGCACCAACGGTAGATATTATTTGCACACCACCACCAGGAGCGGTATGCCCAGCCGGACTCCCGGCTGGCAGGTCATCCACCTGGTAACACACTCATCTCCTTTTTTCCGCCACAAGGAGGGCAGTATACTCCTATACTGCACTCCGACCGGCACCCAACAAAAACAAAGCCTGCTATATACCGTCCTGAAGGCCCGACAAGAAAATGTCGAGGCCAATGTCATTTAAGTGCACTCCGTCCTCCCTCATCAAGTTTGCATTATCCCCCTCCAGCTGCCGATGGTGAACCACTACACCAAATCGGGATCTAACAAATCTGGCCATACGGGCATTAACTATCCGCCTAGCGCGATCCACAGCCCCCGAAGTCCCTAGCCCCCTGCCATACTACCCTTGGGACTATCTCGGACCACACCAGGACCATTTCGGGTAAAAAGGAGGTAAGCCTCTCGATATCTGACCGCATCAGCATGAGCAATTTGGCCACCCTGGTAAGGCACAAATCATTCCCCCCAGCGTGTATCACTAATATAACTGGGCGGCTGCAGAAACACTGATGTTGACGACCTCCGGAAGGGCCTGAGACCACCTCAGGTCCCGAATCCCTCTCCAATGCAGGTTAACACCTCGGAAGCCAAGATTTCTGCCGCCAGGCCATATCTCCGCTCTTTGCGCTGCCCAGAAAAATTAGGAACGACCTAATAACCAAACAGACGGCACCTGACATTGCTGCTGAGCAGAACTTAAAAAGAGAAAAAAACGTTAAACCAAAATCACTGTAACAGGTCCGGCCTTATGTACCTAGAAAAACAAGCAGAGCGCCACCTCCCTATGCTCATCACCACCTGCACCAATGCGGAACGAGTGCGTACCATAATCCGAAGGGGTCACACCCGAAACCTCCAGGCATTTCTTAAACACCGAGGAAAATTGGAAACGCGTAAGCGGGGAACAGTCCTCATGAACTAATCGCTCGGCTGCTATAGGGAGCGCCAAAAAATGCGATACAAGCGCAAAAGGGCAAGCAGGGCCAGATACTGCCTGCAACCAAACCCAAGCTCCCCTCCCATAAACATCCGTCTTAGATTTGCGCACTCTGCACATCCGGCCGGCATGACGCGAGGAGGAGTCACGTAGTGTCCGGACCCGATCCCCCCCCCCCCCCCCCCCGCCCCCGGCCGGGTGTTGCTGTTGCCGCTGCCTCAGCCGCCCCTATCCCACCACGTACCCTGAACGGCCCCTGCTGTTACAGGGGGGCCGATTTCTTTAATCCTTAGCCGGGGAGTATCGGGCGCAGGAGGGGAGCCGTCCCCTTGGTTGGTGCGCGCCGTTCCTGTAGTGCCGGAACTCTCCTGCCAGTGGCCGGCTCTGAGCAGCCGAGGGGGCACACGCGCTGAAGCAGAGACAGAGACGATTATCGCGGACCGCATCATCGCAGTACCGAGGCGCACCGGGATTGGAACCGGAGGAAGGCGCTTAGGATGGCGACGTGACCTGAGAGTGTACTGCAGCACTGGATGCGACATCGCCCCTCTGAATTCCAGACGTTTAAGCAGGCACCATGATGCATCTACGTTTGCCTGGATGGCCCTCTCTGCTGTCAGCAACCCCCTCCCGGGGGTGCTAAAGGTACCTTTGTATCGCAGGGACAGTGCTCCCAGAAGGTGTTGCCTCGCAGTTGGTCTGTTATATTACTTTGCTTGATTATAGCCAACTAACAATTCTTCTCAATCTGCTTTGTGCGTTAGAAGTGCAATCCGGCTACATTGTATTAATCCATCTAGCGATGCTACGGTGCTTATTTATCGGTCTATTTGCCTGATTAACTTTCTGAACCTCTCGTTCTAACGTTCTGGACTCCCCGGACTAACCCTTTGAACTTCTTGCTGCTTCCCCGCTTGCCAGCGGTGTTATCACTAAAATAACTAACATTATTGCTCAACATTATTGTACAGCTTGAAACTTTCTTTTCCTCCACAGGATTTACTACGGTCTTTGATTTTGCTGGACTAATATAGGCTATAGGCCTCTTCTGCCCTTTAATGGCATTAATACTAACATAACCTTTTCTACTGCATAATCAGACGGCTATATTATTTTTCTTTCTGGGTATATGCTGGCTAGTCTAGTATGTGCTTAATTTTATATAGTGTATACTGTGTTATTGGATTTCTGTGAGGTATTCTGTAAGTTTCCTTTGAAATGCCACCAAAAAACTCGGGCCGGAAATCCGGCGGGGAGGGGGCTCTCCCAAGGAGGGGAAAGAACGGGGTGGCAGTAAAAATGAACCCGCTGGGAAGTTGGAGAAATTATGGAGTTCCCCTATTGTAAAAACACGCCAAACTGGCAAAGCAGGCAATCCCCCCCCCCCACTGTTCCTCCTGATATACATGAAAGGCCCTCGCAGGAGGGCGAGTCGGAACACTCTGAGGACGCCAACAATCCAATTTGGATAGAGATCCTGGCGACCGTCCAAAAGACTAGTGTAACAGTGGAGGGGCTAGATAAACAGGTGGCGGCTCTCTCCTCTGATATAGCCCTGGTTAAGGAGGATATTTCTAAAACTAGGGAAAAGGTCTCCATGGTGGTTGGTCAGGTAAAAAGTCTCGAGGGAGAGGCCAAGAGTTTAAGGAAAGAGGTTAGTGCACTGACTAAGGCTCAAACTTCCCTTAGGGACAAATTAACGGATCTGGAGGACCGATCTAGGCGCTCCAATCTCCGTATTATAGGCCTTCCAGAAGAAGTAGGGGAGAATTCCCTCTCAAAATGGATTCAGGATTGGTTAATAGAGCTTGTGGGCACAGAGTCTTTATCATCTGTCTTTATAATAGAAAGAGCCCACCGTGTCCCTAGCAAACCTCCCATCCCAGGGGCCTCACCCAGGGTCATACTCGCTAAAGTCATATGCTCCCAAGACCGAGATGTTATTATCAGATGCTCCCGCTCTAGGCAGGACATGATGTATAATGGGGTAAAAATTTGTATCTTTCCGGACTACTCACAGGCCACGCAACAAAAGCGAACCAAATTTAAAGATGTAAAGTTGCGCTTGAAGGAGGCTGGACTAAAATCCTCACTGTTATATCCAGCAAGACTGAGAGTGATTCATAATGAACAAACCTTTTTTTTTGATAACTCCATAGATGCCTCTGAGTGGCTGGAATCTAAGGGTTTCTAGGTGGTGGTAGAAGGAGGCGAGGGTAGTATAGATTTCTTGGAAGTTTATAATCTAGAGCATGCGGATGAGGGACGGGTAGGGGGGACGGGGATGTAGGAGTTTAGAGGCCTGTTCAAAGTGATGGGTCAAGAAGGGGTTTGGGTTGGGGGAAGGGGGGATGGGGGTTTTCCGGGGGAGGGTAACTGCCGTGGGGAATGTTCTATTGTCTCGTTTGTCATCTTTGTTGTTTTCTGCTTTTTTTCTGTTAAAGAATGGCTACGCAAATTTTTTGCTGGAACGTAAGGGGGTTGAACGACCGCCGAAAGCGGTGCATGGTAAATGATGTGGTGATTCGACATCTTCCAGGGATCATTTGTCTAATAGAGACACACTTAACTCATGACACCATTGGCTGGCTAGACAGACGCTGGGCTTCCATGACATTTCACTCATACGGGTCCGCATTCTCCAGGGGGGTTTCTGTTATTATTCATCAGAAGGTTGACATTAAGGTTTTATCACAAAAGATAGACCGGCAGGGAAGGTACATTTTCTTGTATTGTGTATTAAATCAGGTACAGTGCATCCTCGCATTTGTATACTTTCCTCCTCCATTTTCATTTCAGGTGTTGAACGCCCTAGTTAACTTTGTGATCGATAGGGAGGACAGCCCAATGATGATTATAGGGGACTTCAATACAGTTTTGGACCCCTCACAGGACAGACGCAATATGCGCGGCTCTGGCTCCCAGAATCAACGGGGATCCTCTGGACTGAGAACTTTTTGTGAGAACTTTGGCCTGAGGGATGCTTGGAGGATTAAATGTTTGGATAGACCTGCCTTCTCCTGTTTCAGCCGCACCCATTCCACATTGTCCAGGATCGATATGTGTTTGGCCAATGACGCTTTTTTGGGTTTCATAGTGAAGATTAAATATGAATCTATCGTAGTGTCCGATCATGGACCCATCTCCCTCCAGATAAGGACAGAGAGGGGCCCATACCTAGATAAGAAGAGCTTCTTTAGGCTCAATCCTCATTGGCTTTCGGTCTTGGACAATGATGAAAAGGTCATAAAGTTGGTTGAGGAATTCTGGGGGAATAATGTTCTCGAGAGGGACCCGGGTTTGGCCTGGGATGCGCTTAAGGCCTTTCTCCGAGGCCTGTTTTTTTCTGAAATCGAGTGGGCTAAAAAGAAGTTCAGATTGAGAGAAAGTACCTTAAAGAAAAATTTGGCCACTACACAAGAGGCGTGGGTGGCATCAGCTACAACGGAAGATAGGGATAGATTTTTCGAAGCACAGGCTGCCTATAACTCTTACGCGTCCGAGAGGGCGCAACATAAATTTTTTTTTGCTGGGCAAAAATATTACGCGGAGAGAGGGAGACCGGGTAAAATACTCGCTAATCTTCTCAAAAAGAAAAATAGTTATAAGGGGATTCATTTGATTATAAATTCTGCAGGAGAGAAGATACAAGGACAGGGGGCAATCCTGGAGAACTTTCGGCTTTTTTATCAGTCGCTATATGGCTCAGAATTAGAGTTTTCAGATACACAATTGGAGAATTATCTGGAATCCGTCTCGTTTCCCTCTCTGACAGGCGCCTCTGTGCCACAGAGCCAGATACCTGACTGCCCCGCAGAACGGACAGGTATTGGCATGTAACATCAAGGCGATCCGACTCACTAGTGGACACCGGTCTCTCCCTCGCAATGGCCAGCCAGGTTACCCACGCCTTACCATATTTCTGCCACGTTGCCGGGGCCAATGACGCCCTCACCAAGGACATCAAACCTGGATCAAGTCCCACAGCAGGGAGGGACACTCCCGCCCCTCCGGGCGGGACAAAGGCAACAGGGTCCGGAATTCCTGCCAATGAAACCGAGATAAAGAGTTAGCAACAGAATTCAAAACACCCGGGACATGACGGGACCTGAATATGATATTGTATTGCAAGCAACGTAGCACCAGGTGACGAAGGAGAGATAGCACTGGTAGAGAGGAAGAAGATAACTTGTTAATACAATAAACCATGGAAGAATTATCTCCCCAGTGAACTGAAACTCACCAGATCCTGAAGCTGCCGCTGGAGCGCTGGCGGACGGAGCTGGGGCTGCAGGTAAGACCAGATGCTGATCCAAACTCTGGATCCTGGAAGACCCCCTGCGGTTCCGTCGCGGCTGCTCCCAGTCACAGGACCCAGGCACCTTGGATTCGCTGGATGACATGTCTGAAGATGTCGGGGATCGCCATCTGGAAGATCTGGGCCGCCGCAACTGGCGGGAGGATCTGGAATATCTGCTCCTGTCTTAATAATAATGCTCCGCGGAGTCGCGGCGTCGCCGCCTGCGATCATCCCGGGCGGGCGAACTAGAGCGGGACCTACTCAATCTATAGCGGGCGCTGCGGACCCTGTCCACGCTGACTAGGGGTCCCATAACAGCAGCGGCCACCACTGGAGGCAAAGGAGGGACTAAGGCTGCTACCAGTGGATGCCTGGACCCCGCACCCGTGGGGGTGGGGGCAGGTGGCTGCACTTACTCCAGCCCCTGCGGGGGCGGCAACGGAGCCTGCGGTAGATCGGGCACTGCTGCTAATTCCGGCTGGAGAGCTGGAGAGCTTGCCCGCGTGCCCATCGCACGGAGGAACCGGAAGTGCGGATGGCCCGGGAGGAAGTGACGTCATTACGGGTGGAGCCCGGAGCGGAGCCGACTGCGGCTGCGCGGCAGCGCCCGCGCCCGACCGGGGAGACGGGCTCAAGCGCGACAGGGGCCGATGCCTCGGGGGACACTACTTGGGGTAGCCAGCCTACACCCTCTCTCCTAACTCGGTCCCGCAGGGCCGCAATGAGGGGATCGCCCATGATACCTGGCAGAGAAGTGCCCGAGGAAAACAGTCTCCAATTCTGCTCACAGCTATGGCAAGCTTAAGGTGAAGTTCAAAGAGGCCTAACCCTAGACCACATACCCCTTTTATACCCTAAAGTGACTGCTGGGAGAGGGAGGGGAAAACTCTGCATCGTGGGAAACAGAACATCCCACCCCCTTCCTAAAGTGCATAATTAACCCCTTTTGTAACTAAGTAACAACTATGGACAGAAAAACCCACAGTCTCTGAGTGCAACCCTCTTTATACAGTCGGGTGCCACAACCATATTAGTTAGTGGTTTACATTACCACTAGATAAAGATAACCTAGTACCATGTCTAGACTGTAAACGAGAGAGTTATAATAGACATACCCAGAAAGATTATGGGTATAGGTAAACGCTTACTGAGGTTCCAGGAATGCAGAGACAATTAAATCATAGTTACCTAAAGTTTCATACCAAGGGTCGAGTGAAGGGACTCTGGTCTTGCAGGAGGGGCGTCCCCACGCGTAATCGGCCTGGTCTGCACAGGCTTTCCTCAGCGAAGGACCCCTCGAGAAGCGTGCATGTCGGTGAATTGGTATCTTTATATTGATCCAGAAATGTTTCTTTAGTTCTGGGCAAAAAAAAGACTTTCTTCGTTTGTTTGAACGCTAAAGAGAGGTGGATGAGCCGAGCTGAAACCCCCAATCTGTTTGCAGATTTTCCTTTTCTCCGCCTGCAAATCGTCCCTTTGGAATCTTTCCATTCATGATCTTTTTGTAATCTTTTTTTTTCCTCATTTTTTAGTCTATTAATTGTAAATTTTTTTGTTACCTTATTATAGTATATCAGTAAGTATAACTTTGCAAGGCTAGTGAGAACATGGGCGCAAAAACTGGTCGAACCATCAAGGGTCGGGGGGTTATGAGAAGCAAATCCCCTAGATTTCCATAACCCTTCCTTTAAGATCCTTTTGTTGTTGCAATAATTCGGCATCCAAAACTGTATGAAATTTTTCATAATACAATCCTGCTCCTCTCCATCTATCTTTTACTAGTCAAAGAGATTAAACGTTACAAAAAGCCTCACCTTACTAAAAACAAGAAAGTTCACTTCTATCTGGCTGAGAAATTATCCCTATTCCAGTTGAGGAGCCGCACATAGTGAGATGGTATTTTCCGGTACGACCCGAAGATCTTGGCCTCGTTATTGTCCCTATCCTGATTTACTTCAGGAAATGTTTTTGTGAATTTGTTTTTTTAGTGTTATTACTTCTAACGACTGTCTACAACAGAAACGCCGAGCAACAGCAATAAATTGTGTGTGGCCTCGGAATCTCCATGTGATTTACACCTTCTTATGCTGTCTGGATGTCTCTGGGCCGGCTTACTCTGGATGAGTTTTGTTGGTCTTTTCGAGGTTCTTCGCCGACTGCCTCTGTACTCACTCTGTTAGACTTTTTACTGCGTACAGCTCGGCTCTTTGTGCGTGCTCACTGCCGGCTCGGGAGGATTCTATTTTGTTAAAAATATCCGAGGCAAAACTTCTTTCGTGGATAAAGTTCCCCTCGCTCCTAGTGTTCCTTGATTTTGTTGTTCTCTGTGGGTCTGGAAGTTTTGTCCTTTCATCCAACGGCTTCATGACACATGTTTTAGTGTTGCGCTCTCCTCTTACCCTTCTGAAACCATCACTCATGCTCCTCATCTGTACGGAGGGCACTCTGGCAGAGGACAGGGCAGGACTATCAAATAGCGTTCTGGCTGTCACCCTCCAACCTTTAGCGGTGGCAATGCTCTCCCACCATCTGCAACTTAGGACACTGAGTAAGACACACGTCATACGATGGAGAGGAGTCGCGGTACAGTGGACAATGGACATCTGAGTCATATCAGGTTTTTTGTAGAATCACACAGTCGTTCCTCCTCCATCTACTATGGGATCTTTTAGATCTTTAATGGTAATTCCATATTTTAACTAGACTATAATACGTGTGTGCAGTTTGCAATTAGGACTCTGATAACTCCGTGGTCTTATGTCATGCTTCCCTCCGGCTCACACGTCCGTTCCCTCCTAATCCTCCGGTAATCGCTCATACTGAACTATCCTGGAATCGCAGATATCTTTCCTACTACTGTGCGGTTGCTATAGTTCTTATAAGTAAATGTGAACAGATTCTACTGAAGACTCCTTGGATGAGATGTAGGAAGGTTCTGTGAAGTCTGGTATCAATGGATTGTGTCATGGACCTGTTGGCTGCTTTGTATTATGGATATTTCCCTCGATCACAGAGGAGACCAGAGGAGAACATCAATGTGTTCTGGTCTGTATTTGGTTTTACCCCACACGGTTTTTTGGTGTATTTTTTTTTTACCCCGCACTTTAGAAAATCCACATATCTGTCTGTTGCTGCTGTGGCAGTTAGAAGCTGAGCCGTTCTGTTCTGCCACAGGTATTAATGTGAGTATAAGATGCTTTATGTGTGAGTAAGATGGATCGGAGTAAGACAGAGAGACAGAAGCAAGGGAGAGTGGGAGACAGTTAGGGAAGTGAGTGCAGAGAGTGAAAGGCAAGGATAGTGAGACAGAGAGACAGTTAGGACGAGTAGAGTGAGAGACAGGCAGGGAGAATGAGTAAATGACAGAAAGGAGAGTGAGTGAGAGACAAGCATGGTGAGTGAGTGACAGAGGACAGCAGGGATAGTGAGTGATAGACAAAGCATTGAGTGAGTGACAAAGAGACAGTCATGTGAGAGGGAGTGAGAGACAGAGAGACAGCCGAGAGCATGAAGAGGAAGGAGAGTGAGTGATCGAGACAGCAGGGGAGAGTGAGTTAGAGAACAGGAAGGAGAGTGGAAGACACAGTATGGTTAGTGAAGTGACAGGAGACAGCAGGAGAAAGGAAGAACCATATCTGAGCTGCCACCAGTCCCTGAAACGCCAACAACAAGCAAGCAGATTCATCCTGAATATGGCAGGTTCGGCACCCCCTATCTGAGACCTGCTGTTGTTGGGATCTGGAGTCCATATTCAGAAAAAAAGGCGCCAAGTTTGCTGATCAACTTCTGAAGCATGACATTTTTGCCATATTAATTGACCTATGCCTTAACGTCATCTGACCTCTCCATTCTGTGAAACACGACAGCAAAGTAACAAGAAAAAAGATGCAAGTGTGTCACATCCTGGAAAACAAGCGAGGGGCAAGGGCTTCTTCATAAAATCCGGTCCATTACTGCAGACCTAGGAGACATTTTGTACCACAATATGGGAGATTACTTCTATTTTTGTTTACTTCCACTAATTTTTGTTCTGGAAACAAAAAAAAAAAATCACATACTGGAAGGTCACTTTGGGTTCAGAGTCAAATTTTCGATTATGTGGAAATCATCCGAGGGTGAAAAATAAACACATCAGGTTATGAAACCTCCATATTATCAGATATCATCCCCCAAGAAACTGCAAGGATTTGCTGACTTCTTCTACTGGTCATATACAGGATTCCTCTCTTGGTAATATATCATATGGCTGAAAGATCACGAATCAAATTCTAAGAATTGTGAGGTTTATTGTTATGGTCTCTATGGGGTCTCTGGGACCTTCCTTAATTCCTCAATAGTTTTTGGATTGAATTTCAGATTCTGGAAAGACACCAAGTTTTTACCAAGCCACCACAAAGCGGGTTGGACTTGCTGCGGTGTGTTTACCACCACCGGATTCATTCCCAGGCGCGGACTTGTCCATGTTGGTGGCCAATGCGAGGTACAAGACGTTAGCAGAATCTTAGTTGGGGACAGCTTGAGTCAGGACAAGCAGCACAGGACCAGATCCAGGCGTGCAAGGTTAGGACAGGCGGCACGGGATCGAAATCAATAATGGAATCGGGTCACAGGAAATCGCAATATCAGCACAGGGCATAGGAAAAACTCTCTCTAAGCACAAGCCGAGTATTGTGCAGAAGAGGCTGGCTTTTGAGGAATGCCGGGAATATCCAGCACCAATCAATGACCGCCGGATCTGGAACAAGATGTGGATAGATGAGTTGAACTGCGGGGTGCTGGAGCACAGAGAGGGGCTCGGTTGAGCCTGTGACCCGAGATGTGGGTCGCGGGGAACCCGTGATAATATGGTCCAGAAGGTTTTTCCTCTTTGAAACTGTCCAGAAGTTCAACACTAGAAAATCTTGAGTAACAGCTAAATCTTGGGCGTGGCTCAGCATCTCAAATGTGATCTACAAAATTTAGTCTGATGGCTTACTCTTGAGTTTTGTATCATAGTGGTTATCCCTCCTATTTAGCATTTCTGCTTTGCAGCATCTGGTCGTGTGGCCTATCTGGCTCAGAGTCGTCTATTTTGCACATATATAGGAGACACAAACTTTGCAGATTCAGATATTATAGGTTTGAATCCAAATAGTGGAAGGGAAGTGATATCCACATCATACATTGAGGGTCTGTAGCTCATTGTAAGGCCACGTTACTGATAATCCCAAACAAAAGTGCTCTAAAAAACATCATAAAATGTATACACCAATATATAAAAAATGTAAAATCAAAAAATAAATGAAAGAACACATGTGATATATTTGTACGAGTGAGAGTGTGAAAAAAATGTTGTAGGATGCGGGAAAGCACAACCCTGGATCCATTGAAGTTCCTGATTGATTGATGTGCCTGATAGATCGATTGATGTGCCAGATAGATCGATTGATGTGCCAGATAGATCGATTGATGTGCCTGATAGATTGATTGATGTGTCTGATTCATCGATTGATGTGCCTGATAGATTCATTAATATACCTGATAGATTGATTAATGTACCTGATAGATCGATTGATGTGCCTGATAGATCGATTGATGTGCCTGGTAGATTGATTAATGTGCCTAAATCATCGATTGATGTGCCTGGTAGATTGATTAATATGCCTGATCAATTGATTATGTGTGCTGATAGATCGGTTGATGTACCGATAGATTGATTAAGTGCCTGATAGATTTGACATATTTAATGAGCGTACTCTGAAGATTGATTAATGTGCCAGATAGATCGATTGATGTGCCTGATAGATTGATTAATGTGTCAGATAGATTGATTGATTTGCCTGGTAGATTGATTAATGTGCCTGATTCATCGATTGATGTGCCTGATAGATTCATTAATATGCCTGATAGATTGATTAATGTGCCAGATAGATCGATTGATGTGCTTGATAGATTGATTAATGTGCCTGGTAGATTGATTAATGTGTCTGATTCATCAATTGGATGTCCTGCCTTGGTAGATTGATTTATGTGCCTGATAGATCGATTGTTATGCCTGATAGACAAATTGATTTGCTTGAAAGATCGATTGATGCTCTTGGTACCATTTCAGATATTTCATTTATGGGGGAGATTTTCTTTCCTTCACATCATTCTGCCACACACTATGCCAGGGCCTTCAGCCTTCAGTGTGCTGGGCCTGTCTGGGGGGCTGGATAGTGGGGGGTTCTTACTGGTTGTTGCTTTGCTGGGTAATGGCCTTGTGTGGGGACGGTGAGCTTTGGCTTTGCTGATTATTTTATATGTTGTTCATTATTGTTCCTGCTTGACAAAGAACTCCCGATTTTATCTCAAAACACATCTGAGAAGGTCTTACTCTTTGTTTCGCCTTCCTGTTTAATGATGTTTGAATAAAAGTGTTTTTTAATCTTAGAAGTGGGCGATGGAATTTCTAACAAAATAATAATAATAATAATAATAATAATAATAATACTGATAATTATGCTAACCTCTGCCTATATACACATTTTTGGGTCTTTTTGTTGTCTGTACAGCTGTGGATTTTGTATTTCTTGTCATTTGTATAATGTAACAACAACTTGTGAAGCCACAGCACGGGGGGGAGGGGGGGGGCTTCTGTAACGTGCCCATAGCCCTTCAGACTCATGAGCATCATTATAAAAGTTGACCTTATAATGAAGTAGACCATGGATAACACAGGAAGGTAACCACGGCCCCGATGCCTGGATCTATGAGAACATCTCCCTGGTTTATCATGATGGGTTCTGATTGGCTCAACTGCAACTTCACTTCCCACTTTACCAAAAAATTTTCTGGATGTAAACATTTTTGTCCTCTTAAAAAAAATTTTACTTTTTTTTCTCCGTCAACATAGACTGGTGAAGTTTAATTTTTTAAATGAAGATTCTGGTAAAATAACACGTTTTTGTCGTATAATAAAGGAGCAGATTTTAGTCGTTGTTTCGATTTGCAGAGCCCTAATGTTATAGAAAGTCCCAGCTGCAGGAATAAGGGACATTTTTTTTTTTTTTTTTTTACTTTATTCTTTTCCTTCAATATACAAAAAGATAAAAACATACATACAAGCTTAATAACATGATTATTTTTTCAACCAACCCCTCCCTCCCCCCCCATCCCATTCCCACCCTTGCCCACCCGTTAGAGAGCAGAAAGTAAAAGGAAACAGAAAAAGTGAAAAGAGAAAAAGTGAAAAAAAAAATAAAAATACCACAGGACCATTCTTTGTATCTCTTATAGTTCTTGAAACTTTCTCCCTCCTACCAACCAGATTTTGCTCTCGGGGTATAATATAATTGATGTACAAAGTTAAACTGGGTCATTCTATGATTCCAGGACATAGATGAAGATATGATTCCTTTATAACATTTTTTCCAAAATTCCTTAGGCATCTTACCAATTACCTTTTCCCATTTTTTACTCGAGGGTATTATTTCCCTTTCAGTCCATTCATGCAGTATTATTTTATATCATTGTGATGTGATTTTCTTAGTGACTAAGGAGTTTCTCAGGAAACTCAATACACTTATTTTTCTCTATTTTAAACCTACTTCTATCACCCGATCTTATATAATCTTATAATTATCTTATAATATAATTGAAAATATTTAAAGAAAAAGCCATTATCCCTATTACCAAATTGTATTTGCATTTCTTCTAAACTTAGCATACCTGTTTCTGAGCATATTTGTGCCAATGAATTCAATCCCTTCTGTCTCCAGACATCCGTCTCCGTGATTGATCTAGATTTTTCAAAATTAAAATTATCCCATATTGGGGAAAACGAGAAAATCCCCTTCAAATTGAATAACTCTTTCAGTGTCATCCACACTTTATTCAACAACCTTGCAATATACATACCTCTATATCAGTGATGGCAAACCTTTTGCCAGAGTAGAGACAGAGAGACAGGCAGGGAGAGTCATGGGTGCAGGGTAGTAGTTGGTAGACTAGGTTAGGGAAAGTGAGTGACAGAGTGAAAGGCAAGGATAGTGAGAGACAGAGAGACAGTTAGGACGAGTGAGTGAGAGACAGGCAGGGAGAATGAGTAAATGACAGAAAGGGAGAGTGAGTGAGAGACAAGCATGGTGAGTGAGTGACAGAGAGACAGTCAGGGATAGTGAGTGAGAGACAAGCATGGTGAGTGAGTGACAAAGAGACAGTCATGGAGAGGGAGTGAGAGACAGAGAGACAGGCAGAGAGAATGAGAGACAGGAAGGGAGAGTGAGTGATACAGAGACAGGCAGGGAGAGTGAGTGAGAGACAGGAAGGGAGAGTGAGAGACAAGTATGGTTAGTGAGTGAAAGTGAGACAAGCAGGGAAAGGAAGAACAATATCTGAGACAGTGACCTCTATCATGGAGAGAGCCTCGCAATTGCCAGAGGTCGTGGAGAGAGCCTCGCCATTGCCTGAAATCATGGAGAGAACCTCACCGTTGCCTGAGATCATGGAGAGAGCCTCACCATTGCCTGAGATCATGGAAAGAGGTTCGCCATTGCCGGAGATCATACGTTTGCAGCTGCCACCAGTCCCTGAAGCCAACAACAAGCAGATTCATCCTGAATATGGCAGGTTCGGCACCCACTATCTAGAGACCTGCTGTTTGGGATCTGGGTCCATATTCATGAAAAGGCGCCAAGTTGCTTGATCAACTTCTGAAGCATGACATTTTTGCCATATAATTGACCTATGCCTTAACGTCATCTGACCTCTCCATTCTGTGAAGACACACGAAGCAAAGTAACAAGAAAAAAAGATGCAAGTGTGTCACATCCTGGAAACAGAGCGGAGGGGCAAGGGCTTCTTCATAAAATCCTGTCCATTACTGCAGACCTAGGAGACATTTGTACCACAAATATGGGAGATTACTTCTATTTTTGTTTACTTCCATAATTTGTTCTGGCAAACAAAAAAATCACATACTGGAAGGTCACTTTGGGTTCAGAGTCAAATTTCGATGATGTGGAAATCATCCGAGGGTGAAATAAACACATCAGGTTATGAAACCTCCATATTATCAGATATCATCCAGCCAAGAAACTGCAAGGATTTGCTGACTTCTTCTACTGGTCAATATACAGGATTCCTCTCTTGGTAATATATCATAGGCTGAAAGATCACGAATCAAATTCTAAGAATTGTGAGGTTTATTGTTATGGTCATCTATGGGGTCTCTGGGACCTTCCTTAATTCCTCAATAGTTGGATTGAATTTCAGATTCTGGAAAGACACCAAGTTTTTACCAGAGCCCACCACAAAGCGGGTTGGACTTGCTGCGGTGTGTTACCACCAGGTCATTCCACAGGCGCGACTTTGTCCATGTTGGTGGCCAATGCGAGGTACAGAGACGTTGAGCAGAATCGTAGTTGGGGACAGGCTGGAGGTCAGGACAAGCAGCACAGGACCAGAGTCAGGGACGTAGCGGAAGGTTAGGACAGGCGGCACGGGATCGAAATCAATAATGGAATCGGGGTCACAGGAAATCGCAATATCAGCACAGGGCATAGGAAAAAAGCTCTCTCTAAAGCACAAGGCACGAAGATATGTGCAGGAAGAGGCTGGCTTTTGAGGAATGCCGGGAATATCCAGCACCAATCAATGACCGCCGGATCTGGAACAAGAATGTGGATAGATGAGTTGGAACTGCGGGGTGCTGGAGCACAGAGAGGGGCTCGGTTGAGCCTGTGACCCGAGATGTGGGTCGCGGGAGAACCCGTGATAATATGGTCCAGAAGGTTTTTCCTCTTGAAACTGTCCAGAAGTTCAACAACTAGAAAATCTTGAGTAACAGCTAAATCTTGGCGTGGCTCAGCATCTCAAATGTGATCTACAAAATTTAGATCTGATGGCTTACTCGTTGAGTTTTGTATCATAGTGGTTATCCCCTATTTAGCATTTCTGCTTTGCAGCATCTGGTCGTGTGCCTATCTTGGCTCAGAGTCGTCTATTTTGCACATATATAGGAGACCAAACTTTGCAGATTCAGATAATTATAGGTTTGAATCCAAAAATGATTGGAAGGGAAGTGATATCCACATACAGTACATTGAGGTCTGTAAGCTCATTGTAAGGCCACGTTACTGATAATCCCAAACAAAAGTGCTCTAAAAAACATCATAAAATGTATACAACCAATATAGAATATAAAAATGTAAAATCAAATAAATAAATGAAAAGAACACATGTGAATATGATTGTGTAAGATGAGAGTGTGAAAAAAATGTTGTAGGATGCGGGAAAGCAACGTCAACTACAAATTGCTTCAGAATGGCAAGTACATTGCACTGCAGAAAACTACAGCCACAGCAGATCAACAGAAATTCAAATATATAGAACGCAACTGTAGGCTTCAAGATCAACGAAGATGTTTGTATTCTCCTCTGGCTATTTTCTAGCCAAGATATCAAAGGAGGAAGCATTCAGTACTATGCCGGATGAGTGAACTGAGTTATTGCCTAATAGAAATCCCACCCTCTGAATTTTGCCACTTCGGCCTTTGCTATTGGCTATGTGAGCCACTAAGCGCAGAAACACAAGCGGTCGCAAAGTCTCACACAATTGCTCAGGAATGCAAGACATGCACTGCAGAAACTACAGCCACAGCAGATCAAACCACGAAAGGAAACAAAATATATGAACGACTACTGTAGGCTTCAAGAAGCTTGTTGTATTATAACTATGGTATTTTCTGCCAAGTATCAAAGAGAACGTACTATGCCAGAGAGATGACACTGGAGTTATTGCCTAATTAGAAACCAACCCCTAATTAATTTTGCCACTTCAGCTTTGCTATGGATATGTGCGCCATAGCGCAGAAACAGCGGTCGCAAGTCCACTACAAAGTGCTCAGAATTGGCAAGTAGTCCATTGCACGGCCAGAAAACTACAAGCCACCCAGCAGATCAACCAGAAATCCAAATATATAGAAACGCTCTGTAGGCTTCAGAAGTGTTTGTTATTCTCCTATGGCTATTTTCAGCCAAGTATCACAGGAAGCACAGTACTATGCCAGATGACGATGACACTGAGTTATTTGACCTAAAGAAAATCCAACCCCTACTGATTGTGCCACTTCGGGCCTGCTAGGATATGTGCGCCATAAGCGCAGAACACAGCGGTCGGGGGCAAGGTTCTCACTACAAAGTGCTAAGAATTGGCAAGGTCATGACTGCAGAACTACCCCCCCCCACAGCCACAGCAGATCGACCAGAATCAAATATATAGAACGATACTGTAGGCTTCAAGAAGCTGTTTGATCTAATATGGCTATTTTTAGCCAAGATCAAAGGAAGCACAGTACTATGCAAGATGAGATGACACTGAGTTATTGCCTATAGAATCCAAACCCCTACTGACTTTTGCCACTTCGGCCCGTGCTATTGGATATGTGCGCAATAAGCGCAGAACAACAGCGGTAGCAAGTCTCCTACAAATTGTCAGAATTGGCAAGTACATGCATGGCAGAAAACTACAGCACCAGCAATCAAAAGAAAGCAAAATATATAGAACACCGCTTAATGAGGCTTCAAGAAGCTTGTTTGTATTCTCCTATGCTATTTTTAGCCCAAGTATCAAAGGAAGCACAGTTACTATGCAGGATGCGATGACACTGAGTTATTGCCTAATAGAAATCCCACCCCACTGAATTTGCCACCTTCGGCCTTTGCTATGGAGAGTGACGCCACTAAGCGGCAGAACACAGCCTGTCGCAAGGTTCTCACTACACATGCATCAGACTTGCAAGTACATGCACTGCAGAAGAAACTACAGCCACAGCAGACAACCAGAAATCCACAATATATCGAACGCTCTGTAGGCCTTCAAGAAGCTGGTTGTAGTCTCCTATGGTCTTTTCTAGCCAAGTATCAAAGGAAGCACAGTACTATGCCAGATGAGAGACCCTGAGTTAATTGCCTACTAGAAAATCCAACCCCTACTGAATTTTGCACTTCGGCCTTTGCTATGGAATGTGCCGCCACTAGCGCAGAACACAGCGGCGCAAGTCCAATACAAATTGCTCAGAATTGGCAAAGTACATGCACTGCAGAAGAAACTACAGCCAACCAGCAGATCAACCAGAAATAATATATAGAACGCTTACGTAGGCTTAAAGAAGCTGTTTGTATATCCTATGGACTATGTTCTGCGCCAAGTCTCAAAGGAGCCAGTACTATGCAGATGATTTTTTTTTTGATGAAACTGAGTTATTGGCCTAATAGAAATCCAAACCCTACTTAATTTTGCCACTTCAGCCCTTTGCATATGGATATGTGCGCCACTAGCGAAGAAACAACAGCGGTCGCAGTCTCAATACAAATGCTCAGAATTGGCAAGTAAATGCACTGCAGAAACTACAGCCACAGCAGATCAACCAGAAATCAAATATATAGAAACGCTACGTAGGGTTCACACAGAAGCTGTTTGATCTCCTATGGCTCTGTTCTAGCCAAGTATCAAAGGGGAAGCACAAGTACTATGCAGATGAGGAGACCACTGAGTTATTGGCCTAATAGAAATCCAAACCTAATGACTTTGCACTTGGCCTTTGCTGATGGATAGTGCCCCCCACTAAAGCGCAGCACCCAAAAGCGGTCGCAAGTCTCACTACAAATTGCTCCGATTGGGCACGTACATGCACTGCAGAAAACTACAGCCACCAGCAGATTGTAACAGAAGTTCAAATATATAGAACGCTACTTTTTTTTTTTTTTGTAGGCTCAAGAAAGTGTTGTATTCTCCTATGGCTATTTTATAGCAAGATCAACGGAAGCCACAGTCTAGCCAGATGAGAGGACCTGAGTTATTGCCTAATAGAATCCAACCCCTCCTGAAGTTTGGCCATTCGGCTTTGCTAATGGACTATGTTGCGCCACTAAGCGCAGAGAAAACAGACAGTAGCAAAGTCTCAATCAAATTGCTCTCAGAATGGCAAAGTACATGCACTGCAGGACACTCCATGACACCAGCAGAGCAACAGAATCAAAATATATAGAACGCATGGTGTGAGGGGATTCAAGAAGCTGTTTGTATTCTTCCTATGGCCTATTTCTAGCCAAGTATCAAAGAAGCACAGTACTATGCCAGATGAGATGACACGGAGTTATGCATAATAGAAATCAAAACCCTAACGAATTTTGCCACTTCGGCCTTTGCATGGATAGGTGCGCCACTAAGCGCAGAACACGCGGTCGCAAGTCTCACTACAAAAATTGCTAAGAATTGGCAAGGCCAGGCACATGCAAGAAACTCAGCCACCAGCAGATAAACCAGAAAATTCAAATATATAGAACGGCTACTGTAGGCTTCACGAAGCTGTTTGTATTCTTCTATGGCTATTTTTTTTTTTTTTTTTTTTTTTTTTTTTTTTTTCTAGCACGTATCAAAGGAAAGCACAGGACTAGGACAGATGAGATGACACGGAGTTATGGCCTAATAGAAATCCAACCCCTCTACTTAATTGCCACTTCAGCCTTTGCTATGGATATGTGCGCCACTAAGCGCAGACCCCACGGGTCGCAAAGTATCACATACAATGGTTCAGGAATTGGCAAGTACATGCCTGCAGAAAACTACACGCCACAGCCGATAAAACAGAAATCAAATATATAGAACGCTACTGTTAGGATTCAAGAAGCTGTTGATTCTCCTATGGCTCTTTTCTAGCCAAGTATCAAAGGAAGCCACAGTACTATGCCAGAGGAGATGACACTGAGTATGGCCTAATAGAAATCCACCCCTACTGAATTTTTGCCACTTCGCCTTATGCTAGGATATGTGCGCCCACTAAGCGCAGAACACAGCTGTCCGCAAAGTCTCACTACAAATTGCCTCAGATTGGCAAGTAATGCCACTGCAGAAACTACAGCACCAGCAGATTCAACCAGAAATCAACTATATAGAACGTACTGAGGCTCAAGAAGCTGTTGTATTCTCACTAATGGCTTTTTCTCGACAAGTATCAAAGGGAAGCACAGTACTATGCCAGGATGAGATGAAACTGAGTTATTTGCCTAATAGAAATCAACCCCTACTGATTTGCCAATTCGGCCTTTGCTATGGATATGTGCGCCACTAAGCCGGAAGAACACAGCGGTCGCAAGTCTCACTACAAATTGCTCAGAATGGCCAAGACATGCCCTGCAGAACACTACGCCACGCCAGAGCAAACCAGAAATCAATAGAGTATAGAACGGGGGCTAGTAGCTTCAAGAAAGCTGTTGATTCTCCTATGGCTCTTTTATAGCCACAGTATCAACGGAAACACAGACTATGCAGATGAGATGAATGAGTTATTGCTCCTAATAGAAATCCAACCCAATAGAATTGCCAATTCGCCTTTGCTAGGATATGTTGCGCACTAAGCCAGAACACAGGGTCGCAAGTCCACCTACAAATGCTCAGAAGTGGCAAGTACATGCACTGCAGAAACTACAGCCACCAGCAGATTCAACCAGAAATCAAAATATAGGAACGCTACTGTAGGCGTAAAGATCAAGAAGCTGTTTGTATTCTCCTTATGGCTATTTTTCTAGCCAAGTATCAAAGGAAGCACCAGTTACTATGCGGATGAGATGACCACTGCTTATGCCAATAGAAATCCAACCCTACTGAATTTGCCACTTCGGCCTTTGCTATGGATATGTGCGCACTAAGAGCCAGGAACACAGCGGTCAGCAGTCTAACTACAACTTGTCAGAAATTGGCAGTAACATGCACTGCAGAAACTACAGCCACCCGCAGCAGGAATCAAACCAGAAAGAAATCAATATATAGAACGCTACTGTAGGCTTCAAGAAGCTGTTTGATTCTCCTATGGCTATTTCTAGCAAAGTATCAAGGAAGCACACTACTATGCCAGATGGATGACACTGAGTTATTGCATAATAGTAGAAAGCCCAAACCCTAATGAATATGCCCAATTCGGTCTTTGATATGGAAGATTGTGTGCCACTAAGAGCCTAAACACAACGGTTAGCAAGTCCCCGCTAATTCATCACAAAATGGTAAAAGATGAACAAATTAAATAAAAAAAGTAGAAGTTAGTGTAGCGCATAAGAGGGCTGTGGTTTCGTGTTTTGTAGAATCACTCCTGACATAACAGTAAGCTAATAGAACCACCTCACGCTTTCCCTGAGCCAGCAGCAGCTCTCTCCCGAGCCGGCATGACAGAGACCAGACAGAATGATACGAGCAGCGCGGCCACGGCTAGGACTATCCCAGCCGGTCACCTTGATCTGGCCCAGCCCAAACAACTGCTATAGACGTGTTAAGGGTACCACGTCATGATCGGTGGAGTGCAGAGTCTCCTGGCTTGTGATTGGCCCTGTTTCTGGACCGCCAAAAAAGCAAAAACGGCGGGAATGCCTGCCATTTTACGAGCGGGCGAAGTATTCCGTACGAGTAACGAGTAAAACGAGCAGTTCGGTAGTACCTAATGCTCGGACGGCATCAAGCTTCGGACGAGCATGTCGTCATCTCTATTGATTACTTTTTACCAAAAGTTTAGAACCCCAATAAATTACATTCCCATTCCACAAGTGCGTCCCACTGTTGTTGATTTTTACCAAAAAAATTACAATTTAAGTTATGTTCCAAGCATGAAATGTGAAAAGGTAGAAACGTTTTAAGGGGGCCAAAATTTTCGCAAAGGATCTGTATATAAGGCTATGTTATAAGGAAGCTCTTATAAATGTTTGCATTACCAGGCTCTGTTATAAGGGATCTGTATATAAGGGCTCTGATACAAGGCACGATCTCTAAGGTTGTTAACAAGGTAGAATATAAGGTCTGTATATAAGGCTATAATATAAGGCTCTGTATACAAGGCTATGTATATAATGCTAGTATATAGAAGGCTTCTGAATAAGGCTATGACCATAAGGCTTGAATTAAGGTCTGTATATAGGCTCTATGTATATACGGGCGTATATAAGGCTCTGTATCATACTGACCAGGTAAACCAAGATGGTCTCTCATCTGATGGAGTGTCCATGAAGTATGTATTGAATGAGGGCAATAGAAAAGGCAAATCCTTGGGACGCACAATTGGGGGAGACCAATCTTAATCATGTAAGAACCAGGCTGTGTGCAGTTGACCCGAGTATAAAGAGCGCAAAGTTTGCCCAAATACAAGTGTATAACTCAAATAAAAGTGATACACTCTCTTTTACGCTCTGGGAAGTCCAAGGAAAACATTCCCCATGAGATCAGTATGTGCCATTGCCATTCCGGATGCATGGACTTGTCCGGGGTGGTGTGTGTGATGTCTCCCAGATGTCTCCACCGGTCTTGTATTTTTGTATACACATCTCCTGCACCTTTAGCTTGGCAGATTTAGACTGAAGTCTCGTATAGGGATCTGGACATCCGCTATATTATGTTATGTCAGGCGGGATGTTTGTGGTAACATAGGGGCAAGTCATTCTAGTATTTGGAAATCATTCTGCGGAATCTCGGGCTGCGCCAGTAGTGATAATGAGGAGCGGATGACCTGAATGTTCGGGTCTGTGCCTAAATTGCAGATTGGGACCGAACCCTAACCCAGACTCAGGCCCCACAAGTTTGGGCTCAGTTCCCCCACTGGTGACACCTATTAAACCCTATAAATGGTGCGCCAAGGCATGTTGCCGTGACGTTTACCTTAGAGGGTGTTGCCCTGATGACAACAAAAGGACAAACCATGTGTGCCGACAACGATTAAAGGTATTGAAGGCGGGATTTTGGGTCACATGGTTGAACCAGAGTTTCGTACAAAGCTTTAGCCAACTTGCCAAACCCGAATACCTCTCATGAATAATCCTGAGTTACATCCAGAAACAACCCTTGAGTAGTAAATGACGACCATCATGAAAAATGTGAGGAGAGGAGAGACACATTTTATTTCCCAATGCCGTCAGAACTCCCCACACTACACTTCTAGCTTAGGATCCAAATATAATAGAAAGATTGAGAGTTGGGAATGATACGATCATCATCCAGAGCAGGGAATATGCCAGCGAATTAAGAATGAGAGTTGCAATCCCTATGCTATTATGAGAAAGAAAAGAAGTTCTACAACAACCCGTATGGACAATCGTAATGACCGCCTGGTGATGCCCTGCAGCTGGGCAGATGTAGATGGGAGTCGCTCTTAATGTTCTCCAGATGTTTTTTGTCGTCATTAATAATGTAGAGGACACTGATGCCAATGGAAACACAAGGGCATGGAAGAAGGGGAAACTGAAGCTGAAGGAATAAGCTGAAACGATCATGTAGTAATAGTCCACAGGAATTCTTGAAAGGACATGTTTGGTGGGTGAACAACTTGCATTGGAAGGATGATCAGGGTGGTCGTCCAAGAATATGGCAAATTAATGGCCAGAGCGACAAGGCTGCGGCCACATCAGGTTAAGAAGAGCAAGAAAAAAAAACTTCACCCTTAATCTTAAGGAAAAGCATAGTGGGAGGAAAGTCAGCAGCCGGAGACAACAGAACATGGAGCGCCAGGTGGTTGCCCAGATACTCCCTCCAAAGAGAGCAAATTCTAAGGTCATAATGAGCAATAAATCGAGTCTGGTCTCTGACAAAAGGTAGTAGAGTGCAAAATGCCTTAACGATCAGATTCTGCATGACAATGGTTACGGAAGATAACGAAGGGGATCTTTATTGTAGCTCACAGAGATGGTGATGTCTCTCCAGAACCTGAAATTCGATCCAAACAATTGAGCAGTTAAAGAAGTCCCACAGACCAACTGATGACCATAAGATTAACCTCAAAAGTCTTTTAGAGTAGACATCATTGGTCTTATGTTGGGATGTATATTTTAACGAGAAGGAAAAATCTCTATTGACCTGAAGAGAAAAGCAGCTTGAAGTCCACACTTCTCACAAACATGTAAATCTGTGCAGTAGAGCTGGAAGATTACCGGATCCGTCACTGTGTCTTGTTTATGTTACTATAGCGATGATTTACACGGCTGAAACTTTCCCAAATTTACAGTGGTTTGGAGGAAAATTATTTTGTGCCACTGCCCTGGTTCCCACTATAAGCTGGAACATCAATGTAGATTATTACAGCTGTATTTCCCTGCGCTGCCCTTGACATATATACACGGCTTCCGCTCTCCTTACTGCTCCAGACGTCCTCTATTGCCTCTTCCATGTGCATCTTGTTCCACTGACAGACCCAATAAGAGGGAAGGGGGATCCAGCTGCTGTAGCTCCGCCTATTTATCAGTGCCACACATATAAACAAATAATCACAGGGAGTCTGCAGACGAAAAAATGTCAGTAGCAGAATGCTGAATCACTTGATGAACATTCAGGGTTTAGTATTAAAGTAGTAAAAGACACGAGGGAAACTTGGGGTTCGATGTAAAAGAGAGTGCCAAACCCTTTAAGTCATATGATCTATTTAAGAAGTGTGTGTAATATTTTACTAGTGTTTTTGAATGCAAAGTCCAGACCGTGTTCAGTTTAGTGGCCTCTGATGGTTATGTTTTATTTGGGTGCCATGATAAACATATGGTGGAGTTAAATTCTAATCATAGCACCATTAATTCCCCATGTGCATCTGTGGTTGGTCGACTTTGGGTTTAGGTGATCAGGAAAACTTTTTGGTGGACTACTGTATATTCCCAACTAAATAAAAGAGCAACGACAGCTTTTTAAAATGGAAAAAAGCCGCATTATCAGTGTGTGATAGAAGTGAGAGAGCACAGAAGAATGGTGAAGGAGCCGGGGGGGGTGGAAAGTCTCAGGCCATAGCTGATGGAGATTGTAGGGTTGTCAGGGTGAGGGTAATAGTCCCAAATCCAGGTTCTTTTCTGTGAAAGAGCCATGAGGCAGACCACACTGAGAGGGACGCTTGCTGCATTACCAGCATGTATTTCTCTGTGTGGCATCACTCTGCTTTTATGACATGACACAAGAAATATGGGTGACTTGGCGTTCTGAGGACCCCAAGTGTTTTTTGGAGGCAAGAATTCCCCCTTCATCCAAAGGCAAGGGGGCGAGAACTTCTGTCAGAGGACGCTGGATATTAGATCTTTGGAGGGGAAAATCATTCTGTCGGTCAGTATTAGGCCAATTGTAGCGTCGCGGTTCCCATTGTCCTTAGCGTGAGTAACAGGAACAGATGAGACGGCCAGGTTCAGCCGCTTCCACAATTCCAGACTGAACTGGAGACCTCACATCTTGATATGTTTGGGAAACTCTTTTGTCCAGATCACACAAAATTGCATTTGATTTAGTGGATTTTTAACATCTACAAGTATTCTGTATCCGGGAGTTATCGTAACCACTTTTACCAAACTGTCTGTGAAATGCGTCCCTGATTGCCGTCTTATAAATAAGTTCTGGTTAATCCAACATTTACAGTTTATTCCTTTTGATTAACAAGCCACAATAGAAAGAAGTACAGTAGGAATGTAAGTGTAAATCCTTGATGATGACTATACTCCTCTGTCACACTATGTGATACATAGCAAAGTTAGAAACCTGGGATCCCGGGAGCATTGAGAATCAGTATATCACATATCTTCATTTATGATGAGGGACTGAAAACCCATCTTATTCCAAGGCCCTTAAGTGAAGATCAGATAAAATCTCCAGGAGGAAGATCCTGGGCTGTTGTGAGAAGCTGCGGAGAAGAGACTTCTCTAATGATAGAAGGCAATGTTATGTGAAACATTGACTTTCTACGATACTTCTGCGATGGCTTTCATGATGCCAAATCCCATAGCACACAGGACGCTTGCTGAGGCGGATCATTGGGAGTGTGTGTAGCCAGGCATCCAATCGTTGGAGGGGAAAGGTCGTAGGATCCACAAACGAAGACCACAGACCCATCTCTCACTTGCTCACAAACAGTGGGGCACCTACATGTGAATCCATTAGAAGTCCTTTGAACATGCCTTGGCTTCGATTTCCCTGTTACCACAATCGTAGTCTTTCACAAAGTTGTAGAGAATGTGGCTTATTCAATGAATGTTATCCGCCTGTGGTCTAGTCTACACAACCATATTGGCTGAATCACATCCGCTGGACGAGTTTCTCAGAAATTTGCATTTTCTACCTGGTTTAGAATAGGGTTAGTGGGTTAGTAGGGTTAGGGATTAGGTGTGGGTTAGTGGGTTAGGTTAGGGGTTAGGGTAGTGGGTTTAGTGTAGTAGGGTGTCGGATTAGTAGGGTTAGGGGTTAGGGTTAGTAGGGTTAGGTGGGTTAGTTTTTAGGGTTAGGGTTAGTGGGTTTGAGGGTTACGTGGTTAGAGGTAGTAGGGTTAGGGTTAGGGGTAGGGGTTAGGGTAGGGGTTAGGGTCAGGCGTTGATAATTTTAAGGTATTGGGAAGACTTTTATGAAACTATGTGAAGTATGTGGTGATGTTGATGAGAACAAACGAGACCAGACAATCAAGGTAAACTAATGACGGCAATACAAGGGTTTACATAATGCTGAATGTGCTGAGTTTGCCTATATAAAAGTAAAGTCTGGATGAAAAAGAGTCCCAGGGAGCACAGTGTATCAGCAGGTTACAATCTGCTTCTAACCTCACATCTTCTTCTAGATGGAGTCTTTATGAATTAGTTTGGGATTCTTATGATCAATATCTTCTATACAAACAGACGTCCCGTAAAAAACACCCGAAACCAA
This sequence comes from Engystomops pustulosus, assembly GCA_019512145.1. Classification (NCBI taxonomy): domain Eukaryota; kingdom Metazoa; phylum Chordata; class Amphibia; order Anura; family Leptodactylidae; genus Engystomops; species Engystomops pustulosus. The sequence continues at coordinate 104,500 of WNYA01000075.1, forward strand.
ACATCTCCTGACACACGGGGGTGACGAGGGAAGACACAAACCTCGTAAGTCCTTCATTGTAAATGCGTAAACAATTCGTCAGTGTGAATAACTCTAAAGATGGAGGTTTTTAGGGTCGATTATTCTTCTAATAGCAATAGCGGACTTGTCCTCCAGTGTCTATACTCACTTCTCTGACTATAGAATGGGTTCCAAAGAAAAAGTGTTCTCCAGTAAACCAAATCTGATATTCTCTGATGTGCAAATGAGACATTTCACCATAGTCATGGTAAGTACTGGCCACCAACTCATCAGGTTTTTCGTACGCGTGGGCTTTGTGTTACATGCATATCCTACTGACTGGTATGTGCACCCTCACGTCCAGTGCTTGGCTCACGGTGCGCTTTGCGTTTCTACTTCACTAAATTGCCCCTCCTTTGCCTGGACTTTTAATGAAGATCAAGAGTAAGATCAATGTTCCTACCTGGAGGCTGCTTTTAATTGGTGGAAACTGTGTGTTGTGGAGTTTCCATCATTAGACATAGGGGGTCCACATCCAAATGGAAAAGAACTCAACGGCGTTGACGTGGAGGACTTGGAAAATAAATGAAAAAATTACAAATTAAATTGTTGTTTAGGTCTGAACTTTTTTGCTTCACTTTAATTTCATATAACGACTGTCACGAGCACCTGGTCCTCAGGGTCTACGACCACCAGATGAAGACTAATGAGAGTTAGTCAACACAACGTGAAGGGACATCAAAGTGCAGCCATACAATGATGGGCTATATGGTCTGTTATTCTCATTACCCATTCTGGCATAGTCCTTCTGGCGCTGGAGACATTTGTGGATATTAGTATTCGGGTCTGGATCTATAATGATACTGCTGTATGAGTTTCCCACTGTCCAATCACTCTTCTCATCTATAGTACACCAAAAACTGAAGAAGATTTGAGGGAACAATTCAATTTTCTCAGCTGTCGAGCCTGAGGAGAGTCTTTGACCCTTGCATGGTGGCTGTGATGTTGGGACACAATTGGGGAACATTAATTGACCTGAGTCCCTTCGCAACCCCGATCAGGACTGTCAACGAGGATGAACTAGCCGCGATTCATGGAAGATCGTGCACCCGATATCCGGCATGTATTCACTTCTTGATTCTTCCCAGTGTATGGAAGTGCTGGCTGGAAACACAATTTAGTTAAATCCCGCGTTTGTCCGGAATCCGTCAGATAGTAGAAAGTGCTCTAAATGAGCCCCCTTATCGATGTGACATTTCTCCGCGTCACTCTCCTTTTGGTTTTAGTGATGGGTGGAACGATCAGGAAATAAGTCTGAGAGCAGTAATAGAAATAATTTGTCTAGAAACAGAGGTTTACTTCTTTATAGGGCTCCACCTGCACAAGTGTTAGCATTGCATGAACAATAATAGACTGGTCCTGGCTCCGCTAAGGAGAGTTGTTCGAATACTCAGCAGATAGGATATAAACTCCCAGAAGCATCTATCCTGAAACTACCGGTACCCCAACCAATTAATGTGGATTATAATGCGGACAACATTTACTTAACTGCGTCGCCGAGGATTCAATGTTATAAGCGTCCGTGCGCCAGATATCTTGAATGTGTCGCTGCGGGCAACGCCAGGGTCCGGTGGAGTTCCCATGATTTTCCCGGCAGTAAGTGCTGATTTGAGCACACAATTCTTTTTAAATTCCGCAGTTTTTACGGAATCCGATCGGGTTGTCGGACGGCCACGCCCCCAATTTCTGTCGCGTGAAAGCCGCGACGATGCGACACAATCAAAGCGGGTGCCGCAGGACTCCTCGGCCATTCGGCCCAAATCAGGAAATATTCAGGAAAACCGACGAAAAGTGCAGCAGTACAGACCCTTAGTAACTGAGACCCAAGGCCTTTGCAGAGTGATGAAATCTTCTGTGAACATGTGTGTCACCGATTACTTCAGTCATCATCAGTTGTGTTTGTTGAAATAAAATTGTTTCCTCCTAATCTGTTGTTTCTCCGCTCGTATCCCCTCAGTCCTGGGCAGGTGGCGGACCTTACACACTAGAGACTGAGGACCTGAATGGACCCATAAGTGGAGGTCGGATATGTGTCTTATAGTGGTCACTAATGTTCATTATTCCTGACAGCGGTACGAGAGCGGGATAATGTGAGTACGGTGACGTGATCCCGGCTCCTCCTCCTCAAAACGTTTAGAGCACCTGCGGATTATGCGAGGTCATCCTTGGACAGGACGGGGTGGACACAGGCCAGACTCGCTTGCCCACCTAGGAAGGTGACGGAGGGGGAAGTGGAGGGGTGAAGCTGCCGAGGACTCGGCCGTGCCGACCAGAGACACTAGCAAGCGGCGGACAATCGCTCCCTTCCCCTGAGCTGCGGTAGTCCCCTCAAACGGAGAACAACAGCAAGATGAAGGCGGGTGAGCGTGGCAGGAGCATGACGCGGACGGGACCATGCAGTAAGGGAGTGGAACTCAGAAAAAAGCCCCAACATGATGAATACTCTAAGGTTTTGATGTATGCATGGCAACTACCTTACTGGATGAAAACTTCCAGCATGTTTTACTAATTTGATAGGCAGCCCCAATTGGGGATACGGTTAGGGGCTCAATAGAGTCCAGGTATATGGCTGCTTTTATGATTTGAGGAATTCTCTTATTTCAATGAGCATCATTGCCAGTTTATCTTCTGGAGTTAACTTGATTTAACAACACGCTTTTACTAGCTCTGACTGAACATGCCTGATTATGCCAACTGACTCGGAATGTTGTGTAGCTGTGGCCGCAATATGGTTGATACGTTGTCTCACTTTACAGAGACTAAAACCGGGAATAGAGGTGAGCCGAGCACTAAAATGCTCGGGTACTCGTTATTCGAGACGAAACTTTTCCAGCATGCTGAGTGCTCGTTTCGAGTAACGAGCCCCATTGAAGTCAATGGGAGACTCGAGCATTTTCAAGGGGACCAAGGATCTGCAAAGGGAAAGTTGGCCAAACAACTTGGGAACCGCAGAAAGGATGGAAACAAACGGAAATGGACAGGAAACAGAAGGGGCAGCATGCCTTGATGCCTCTGCGGTGATTAATCGCACCATTATGCAAACTTAATGGCAAAAAGCAGCCATGACAGAGTGAATGAAATGAGGCTAGATCGCATCTAAACATCCAAAATTGACCCGCCACATAGTGGACGCATGCAGAGGCAGCTGCCTCAGGCGGCAGCAGCGGCAGGCTAGAGAGTGTCATGGCAAATACCCTAAATGGACTCAGGCTTCAACCAAGGGTGGCAGAGAGGAACCAAAGGGACGGTGGCAAGAAGCGCCAAATTACTACGGTGACATGGGGAATAAAGGTTGCAGTATATTTTGTGGATTACACGCGGGCGGTGGCGACAAATGCAACATGGCAGCCATAAAAAAAACAATGCCACAATCTGCCTGAAACAGCTCGTTACAATTGATAAGGGGACCAGTATGGAGGCAGTGAACTACGTAGTAGATTAAAGGTTTGCTGCAGTTTTAAAACTATGGTGTTGGATCTTGGCATGGAGTGGCGCTCGTGCCAGGCGAGAGAGCTTTCGCCAATCCAAGCCCTGTCTTAGGCTACTCCCCAACAGCACTTCTAAAGAAACTTTTGTATAAGATTTAAGATGTAGTAAGTTCTTATAAGTTTGGGATCTGGCGGGTGCGGGGTGAGGGGAATGTAAACATCTGACGCAAGACGAGCTCGGAAATATATAAGTAAAGATGAAAAAAGTTTGCCAGTATATTTTGTGGCTGAAAAGAGGGGTGGCGACAAACGTTAAACAAGTTTGATTGTGGAATGCCCTGTAATAGCTCTTGGGAGGTGTGCATTTTCTCACCAGGCTCAGCCGGTTGAGCACCGCCTGCTGTCGCTTAGCGACGGCACTGTGCTGTTCCTAGAGTACCGACTGAGGACGCCATGGCCAACGGGATGGTAGCTTCGACGGAGGAGGTGGAGCGGCGGTGGGAGGAGCAGAAGGAGGCATAGTAGGCCCTGAAACAAAATGGACGGGGTAGCCCCGATCCTCGGCTTCGTCGCAGTATATGACCAGCCGAGGGCAGAATCGGTTCCCAGCCTCCACCAAGGTAACCCCAATGTTGCCGTCAGCGAAGATAGTGGCAATGACGGCAGCCAATCGTCCACGTGTCCGTGGTCAGGTGGCCTTGTCAGAAACGCGTTGGTCAGGCACGGATTATGTTGTCGACACGTGATGGTGACAGGGTGGGACGGCACTGGGGAAAAGTAGTGGCGGCTTGGGACCCGAATACCGAGGGGCGCGCCGCCATGAGGCTGCGAAAGGCCTCGGTCTCTACTAGACTATAGGGCAGAATCTCCAGGCTTACCAATCTGGAGATGGCCAATAGGGCTTGGCGTGGCGGGTGGGTTGCACTATATTGGTTTCCGCTTCCACGTCTGGGGGATGGAGAGCTGAACGCTGGTGGAGCTGTGGAGGATATGGAGGAGACGATGGGGTTTTGTGGCCGGGTCCTGGGCAGGGGGCTCCTGGACTATCAGCTGGACACAGGGGAAGGAGAGGGTGTGCACCGCCGGAGGTGAACGCGCGTGTTGCCACTGAGGGGGGTGTTTAGATCCATATGCCTGCGCACATAATGGTGGTGTAAGATATTATGGTGGAAACCCTGCTGATCCTGGTTTGGCAAATGTGGCACCAACAACAGTAAGTAGGTAATCCGGTGTCTTCCTTAAAGAAACATACAGACTTCTGAAAATCTAGCCATCGCGAAGGAGCCTCGCCAAGGGAGCTCACTAGTGACACAATTTGGAGCTGATGCAACAGCTCGTGGCCCCTTGACTCCCGTATGGAAACACAACTGCCTCATTCAACATGTTCTGGTGAGGACTATCCTCCGTCTCAGAAGAACTGTGTTTCAACCGGTGCCTCTCAACCAGCTTGTGGTCTGTCACCTCATATCCTCGATCACTCAGTCATGCTTCCACACTCGGACTTCCTGAACTGGGACAACAACTTGCCCCATGTTCTGACAACCGTTTCTCTCATCGTCGGAACCTATTTACACACTTATTCCAGTACGTCCAACAAGGTAATAATCACCCACAGCTGACGACTGGTGGAAAAACATGGGCATCGGAAAATTGCCTTCATCAGCACACCGGACAAGTGGTTGGACTTGGGAAGGGTCCAGAAAACAGTTCCTCGAGTTATGCCGGTTCAAATGCAAACTTTGCTGGCGAGGGGGACAGACTGCTGGGGGACGGAGGGATGAGGCGCAGGGGAGCTGGAGAGTGAGATTCGGTGAATGGGTGGACTGCGTGGAAGATTACTGGTGGAAAAATTCGCTCGAAGCATGTCGGCCAACAACAACATCACCTGTTCGCAATGTTCGGCCTCACAGTGCTTCACCACGACGTCCAGGAAATTCAGGAAATTGAACCTAGGGAGGGTATCTCTGCGGGTCCCCTGCTCCCTCATAGCAGGTGATGTCTACACCCCGCCAGGACCAAGGGCCTCGACCCTGCAGTCGTGCGAAGCCCACGTCCCCGCCCTCGTCCTATACCCCTAGCCCTAGGGTTTAAACATGTTTGAAATGAGAGTTATAACTTCTAAAGTTTTTTTTTAACGTTTTTTTGTGTTTTTTTTTTTTTTTTTGTGTTTTTTAGTTTTTAAAACCAAAACGATGCTTATCCTATTGCTATGGCTATTTTCTAGACAACAGTATGAAGCCAATACTACTATGCCAGAGAGATCGACGCTGAGTTATTAAAACAAATAACGTAAAAAACAAAGGACCATGGCAGGACGTGCTAATGAAATACAACACGGGCCCTACTAAATTTTCCCACTTCTGGCTTTGCGAGGGAATGTGAGTGTCACTACGCGCAAAACACAGTGGTCGCAAGTCTCAACTCAAATTGCTAACAATTTGCTAGTGATGCACGACAGCCACTACAGCCCCAGCAGATCAAACCGAAATCAAATATATATAACGCTTACGGTATGGCGTAAAGACTAAGCCGTTGGATTATCCTATGGATATTTTCTAGCCAAGTATGAAAGCACACTGCATGCCAGATGAGATGACCTGCGTTATTTAAAAAAAGAAAAAGTCAAAATAAAAGGAAGAAACTGCCAGACTGGGCCTATTAAATAATCAAACCCCTAATAATAATTTTCCCACTTGGTGGTTGAGGGGGATATGTGGTGTCACTAAGAGCTAACACAAACGGTAGCAAGTCCCCTGCTAATCCTCACAATATGGCTACTAGCCTGCCACTACTAGTGCCGCAAGCCCAGCCACAAGCAAACAAACAAAAAAAGTATAACGCTTATGTTAGCCCTAAGAAGGCTGTTGGGGTGTTTGTGAATCAACTCACTGCCTAACCAATATTCGAATAGAACGCCTAACGCTTTCACTGACAAGCAGCAGCTCTCTCCCTAGCGGCATCCAGAACAGAATGATCCGAGCAGCTGCCGGGCAGCGGCTAGTCTATCCCGGTCACATGATTGGTTCCCCAAGGGGGCCCACCACTGCTACGAAGTGAAGGGTTACAAGTCATGCTGGGTGGAGTGCAGAGTCTCCTGGCTTGGATTGGCTCTGTTCTGGCCGCCAAAAAGCAAAACGGACGAGCTGCATTTTTTCTCGAGCGGGCGAAAACTCGTCCAAGCAAAGAGCAGTTCAGTACGCTAAGTAGCTCGATCGAGCATACAAGCTCGGACGAGCATGTTCGCTCATCTTCTAACTGGGAAGGATCTATCAAAGAAATACCTTGAATAACGTTATCAGAGTGTTAATATTTATTTGATACTCATCTAGGACTAAACTACGGTAAGAGTGACCCAGGTGTACAGCATAATTAATCATGGTAAAGATCGATTTTACTATAGAATCGCTTAAAGGGCTTGGTGCACCCCCTGGACCTTACATCTGGACCGGGCTGGACTGGTTCGGTTGCTATAACTGTGCTATTAATATTTCTAACCTAAAATTTGATGACGTAGGGGTTGTTGAAGTGAAGCTGAGTCCCTCATCCACCCCACGCTGTCCGCTACTGGATTGTTGGCAAGTGGGTAGTGTATACTGTCCAATTGCAACAGTCGTAAACGCTTCCTGGAATCAGCGCTTAAAGGGAACCTACCACCACAAATCTACATATTAAAAGTAGTTGGGGTGGTAGGTGGATCATGGGAGTGAGGATAGCCCTTTAGGGCTAATCCTCACGTACCGGCACTTTTGAGAACTTTTATTATTTGCTCATTTATTCAACTTTACTTATGTGGCCTACCGGGGCGTGTAGCCGCTATGAATACACGGGCGGCTACTCCACGCCCCGGTAGCCACTCTAACCCCTCTACTCACAAATCGTCGGACGCAGGCTCCGCGTAGCTGCGAGACATCGTACGGGGAGCCTGCCGTCACGCGCATGCGGCAGAAGAGCAGGCCCGCGCCGCTGTTTCGGAGTGTGATACCACACTCCGAGGCAAGGCGCGGGGCATGATATTCTAGCATGCGAAGAAGGGCAGGCATAGAAGGAAGACGGGGGCGCGCAGATACGCGGAGGGAGCGCCGAAGATGGTCGAGTAGGAGGCGTTTAATTAAAGTGGATACAGGGGCGTGGAGTAGCCGCGCGGTGTAATCTCATTAAGCGGCTATCAACGACCCGGTAGCCACATAAGAAATTTGAATAAATATCAAAATTAAAAGTCTAAACAAGTGCAGCGGACGTGAGGATACCCTTAAAGGGAATATCCTCAGTCCAAATGATCCCACCTAACACCCCCCCCAATTACTTATAGGTAGATTTGTGGTGGTAGGTGCCCTAACCTAAACCCAAACAAGGGCGTTTTCTGCTATTATACCCCACGGGAACTCGCTTATTGCTTTTTTCTTTTTTTTTTTTTTGGACTTATTATGCTGTCAAAATTGAGGACTGGTCCCTTGTTTATAATGTTCAATTCTGATGCATTAATTTGAAATTATGTGTTCTAACTTACACCCCTGCTGATTCTTGGACCGGTCTGACAGGTTTTATTAACTGTTTTACTGTTCGAGAGTAAATATTGTCGGCCAAAAAAAAAAAAAATTTGACAAAAACAATCATTGAGTGATTGAAGATGTTGGGGGGCAGGTAAAAACTACGGGGCAAATAAGAATACTCAGGGCCCGATTCAGGGGCTTTATACAGTTATTTGACTACACATCCAAGATCCAACAGTCGTCATAGGAGCTCGGACCACAATAAACTTAATTTGGGCATTAGCGATAGATAATGTTCTACTTATTTGCAGGTTTCTTGGATTCCAATATTTTTGGTTCAGAAAATAGATCCGGATTGTGTATTATATGTTTATTTGCAGAGGGTTATAATAACTCCCGTTAAATTGACTGAAGCAATTGCTGTTTGGTTACCTAACTGATTTTAGTTCTGTAGTCATTCTTTATAGATATTATTTATGTAGATCTTTGATTGTCGGGGCCGCTGGATCGGATTAACTCTTAACGGTTTAATACTTACATTAACCAGTATATAACGGGTATTTTTTTTTAAATGACAGTCTAGAACAAAAGTGCCCCCAAAAAAAACCAGAAATCGCAGGAGGGGTCTCTCCAAAGGAAGCAAAGATAGGGTGGGGTCTAAATCAGAGAATCTACTAAAAGAGATATAGCGGGGAGCCCCCATACCAAAAACTAGACACAACTACAAAGTCAGTCCAGGGGACCCGAAAACAGTGGCAGAAACAGAAATAGTGAGTCCATGCTGGGGATAGCTCAGAAACCCACAAGTGGAAGGAGATGTTAATCCCATATATCAGAGATTTAAATAATGTCCAAAAAAAAAAGGGGCGACCAGTAGAATAGAAGAACTGCGGCTCAACGTTGGGGACTCAAATAGCAACAGGCTCATAAAGGAAGAGCTGCCAAGATCCGTGGAAAAAATAGTCAAGCACGCCGCTCACGAGTAAAAGCTTTGGAGATGGCAAACTAAGGGATAAAAAAGAAATCCCGGTCTTCTTAGGAGAATGAAGTCGTCTTGAAAGAAAGGATTAACGGATCTGGAAGACAGGCCCGATGTCCAATATTAGTATTCTAGGGATACCTGCGGAAATTGGTACAGACGGGGTGGCAGTTCGTGTGCTTCCAATCTGGTTGGTTGAGTAAGGGGTCAAGATTCGCTTTCTGAAAATTGTTCACAATTAGAGAGAGGTCATGCATACCTAGTAAAGAAACTCCACCTGGTGCCCACCTCGAGCCATTTCTTGCTAAACTACTCATCTTCAGGACAGAGCAGGCAATATTAGATTTTCTCAGATAATCCAGAAATTACTAATGGGCACCAAAGTATTTTTTCTTGCAGATTATTCCAAGGCCACGCAGCAAAAACAAGGAAGGTTAGAGAGGTTAAAAAAATATGAACGATGCAGAATGACATCCATTATTATACCAGCCAGTTTGAGAATGATATTTCAGGACAAAAGTCATTGTTTTTTTTCTTGGAAAATCCTGGGATCTTATCCCCCTATTACACATGCCTCTCACTGTCCGTTTTTCTTTAGGATCACGTTTCACATCTCCTGTCGCGCTCTTCGCGCCGACCTCCCCCCCTCCCCCTCTCCCCGGTGTCCATCGACCCCTAACATTCAACCCACCCTACTTTTCACCTTTCAACCCGACCTGTCCACTACTATGCCCCTCTCCATATGCCGCTCCGCCTCTCTTTTCACTTTCTCCCTCCTTCCATCAAACGCATTTCTCCCCATTTCATTCCTTTTCCCCTCACTCACCCTTCGGCCTTTTTCCTTTCCTCTCAACCCCTGCCTCCCATGCTCACCACTCCACCCTCTTTCCCTATGGATTCCCCACACTCCCTTCCCCTCCTCCTCCACCCTCCTTTACCCCCACCCCCCAGCAACGCCTCTTCCTCACCCTCCTTTTCCACACCCGATCCCCCCCTTTCCTCATCGTACCGCTCCCCACCCCATTATTCATCATCTAACCCATACATGTTGCCGTCGACCCCGCCCGCCCCCACTCTCTGCAGCTGCTACGTACTAGATTCCTCCCCTTCTTCCGTTTTTCCTCACCACTCCCTGCCCATCCCCCCAATCCACTACGCATCCTGTTCGCCCCCTTCCTCTCCAACCTCACCACCTCTGATTACCCCATCTCTTCTACCTTTACGGGATCAAGTGGCTGGAGAAAAGGGGGGTTTAGATAGACTCTCAATAGGGAAGAGAAGACAACCGTAGATTAACATTTTTTTTTTTGTTGTTTTTTTTTTGTTTTTTTAATTGTTTTATTATTACATTATATAAACATGTGCCAACAGAATCCATAAAAAACAAAACCTTACAGGTCATGTATTCATAACATCCTATACATAAACTCCATCTAAAGAAGAAACCATCTATTGCAAACAAAGACAGACGTCAAATACTTAATACGGCAATTCCCGCCCACAAACCCCCCTCCACCCCACCCTCTACCGATGCTGGAGACGCGAATGGAACAATCTATACCACAAGTGGGTACAGAGAACCCTCTATAACCTCCACTGATCCAAATCTCTTTAAAGTCTGTTGCCCTTCCATTCGTTTTCTCGACATTAGGCCACATTCGTATGCTTTATACGCTTAACTAAATTGATCCATTCATTCACATTGGAGGCTTCTCATCCAGCCAATGTCTAACTAAGACTCAGCTTGCGAGAAAAATGGTCTTAGGGCCAAATCAACGTTTAATCTGTGTCTTAAAGAAATCGGGTTATCAAGGCCCAGGAGCCCAAAGGGGCAACTCGCGGAAACGAGCATGGGAGCTGGGCCTCTAATTAATAAATATCTAACTCACCAAAAGGGTTGATCGTAGGACATTCCCATAGAAACATGTGACCAATATGCTGATGACCAATTACACCTCCCTACAATTCGCATTTTTACCCTTAAAACAATTTTACACATTAGCTTCGGGTGAAAAATAAATCTATATTAAAATGTATTCAGTGTGTGCATCGGATTTAAATTAATTGTGCTCGTACCACGTTCTTAAAAATATCACGCCCACTGGCCCCAGTGATAAAACCGACATGGTGTGCACATTTTCAATGGAGATAGTGACCAAACTTCTGGTCTATAGTATACTTAAGAAGCCTATAAATATTTGATAAATAATTCGTTGCTGTTGTTCCATCTAAATATAATAATTCCATAAATTTACCCCCTATGGTATTCCTAAACATCTCGTGCTGTGTTATTTCCTAATAGCGTGCTCGATGTGACGGTACAGATAAAAATCCCGTTCCTCAAGCGTTATCCCTCAGACACAATCAAGAAAGGAGGGCAAGGTCCCATCTTCTTTCCACTGTTCCAGGAACGTTTCCCTTCAGTTCCCAGGAGAACCCAACATCATCCCTTTTAGTAGTTCGACAAGTTGGAGCTTACTCCACAGAGGAGAAGTAAATTTAAACCTCCGTAGTACCAACTAACTCCGACGATCTCTCCAGATTATACAACAATAGCCGAGCCAGCGGGACTCTCTTAGCGTTCAAACGCTCGTTGGCCGACGCTAAAGTGCCAGCATGATCAAATATAGCTCACCAGCGAATAGTGAGCGAAAAAAAGATATTAGACTGTCTATTTTCCAAAATAAAAAACTGGGTATGGGCTGCCAAAAAATAGTGATAGACGGAGGGAAGCGAACAGGGCCCGCCCTGTCCTATTCAAGCATTAAGTTTCTTGATTAAGCGAAACTTTTCCTCCCCCACAGTAACTTGTTTTATAGCACGAATAAACCCAAACCTTCTTGCCTACAACCGGGAATTAGCTATTAATATAGAATTGGGGAAGCCAAAACGTCTTATAAGGCTAACATCCTCCGCACGATTAAGGTATAGAGTATATTATTCCAAGTATTCACCTTATTTTTAACTTTATTAACACGGGCACTAGATCAAGTGATGTAGTCGTCAACCTTGGCCGTGATCTTTCGGCCAAGTTTCACATGACGAGGCGATTATTAAGTCAAAAGCGACTAATTAGGCTGAGGGTCCTAATCCAAAAGGCACCATGATCGACTTATGGTAGTTATCTCAAAACCCGAAAACACAGACCGTTACTCCTGAAAAAACCTTTAGGGCCTTTGGAGAGCTTATATCAGAATCTTTGAGGACGAGAAGGAACATTTCATAAGCATATAACATTACTATCCTCAACACCAGCTATTCCTCCCCTCTATTCACATGCTGCCCTCAGTTTTATTGCAAGGGGCTCTAAAAGAACGCAAATAGGACGCGGAGAAAGGGGGCAACCTGCCTGTGTCCCTCTAGACAATGTAACGAAAGGGGAGAGAAGCAAGAAATCACTATTCCCACTGATGCAGAACCCTAGGGGATTTATAAAAGAGTTTGACCCAGTTAAAACACAGGTCGCCAAACCCAAATCTAGACAGTTTACCTCCCAGAGGAAAAATTGATGTGTATTATTTTGGGGGTGACTCTTGGGGGAAGGAGAGGGGATAGCTGGAGGAAGAGAGCGCCAATATGAGCGGTCCAGGTAGAAGGGAGGGGGGTGGAGGGTGGGGAGGGGAGGGAGGGGGAGAGGGCCCAGATGAGGGTGGCAGAGGTTTAACTGGTGGTTTCTGTTTTTCCTTTTCTTTTCTTTTCCTTGTTTTTTTACCTTTATTTCTTTTCTCTTATTTCTTTCTTCACGGAATAAATCAAAATGGCGGTACAAATTTGGTATGGAACGTGAGAGGCCTGAATGACCGGCTGACAAGATTGCATGGTGGACGGATGTAGTTTACTCGGATTTTGCCGGGATTACATTTGGCTACCAGACACCCATTGACAGCTTACGTCATCGGGTTATATGGCTTATTGACAAAAGATGGGCCGAGAGCAGAGAGCAGGATACATGCTACGGCTCCGTATTATATTCAAGGGGGGGTCTCGGTTTGGGGCAATTAATAAGGTGGATATTAAGATTACTCTACAAAAATAGACGAAGGGGTTAAGATTTATTTTTATTTCTGCATCGTTATAAAATCAGATGTATCCTGGCATTTGTTATATCCACCGCACAATTCTACGAAGTTCTAAACCTTTAATTCAATTCAGTGTGGATTAAACCGGATTGTCGATTTGGTCTTAGGAGCTTTTATTGCGTGTCTGGATAATGGATAGATAGATTGAAAAATGAGGACTTAATTACAGTGTCAAGGAAAAACAGGCTTGAAGATTTCTGTGATGCAATGGCGTTTTTAGAGCGTGTTTGGGCGGGTCAAATATCAAGAGAAGAAAGCCTACTCGGCGTTTTTAAGCAGCAAGTATTCTACACTATCAAGGATGACCCTATGTTTAGCGAATGATAATTCTTAATAACATCAAGAGGATGAAATATGAATCAATAGTGATCTCTGAGCACGAGCCAATTATTTACTGGTGAAATGGCAGGAAAGCAACTGGAGAGGGTTTTCGACCCTTCGGATCGAAACCCTCAATGGTTCAACATCTTGGACGTGCGAAAAGATGTCCAACCCGGATAGAAGAATTTTGGGCACAAAATGGGTTAGGTAGTCAGCAATTCCAATAAAATATAGTCTAGGATTAGACAAAAGTTACGTCCGAGGAATTACTACAATGGACATCGTTGGGCCAAAAAGACCCAATTCAGGAGGGAGGAGGGGAATTGAAAGAGGAAGGAGAAATGAAATCAAATAGGTCAACAGAAAAACCCATCACCAGAAAATAAAGACTTATTGATAACATGCCCAGACCGACTATGACTTATTTGCCCAAAAAAAAGCCCAACATAAAAAAAAAAGATGGCCAACGGAACTTCTCAGAGGGGGGAAGATCCGGGAGGGAAACTCTTAGCAGCCCCCAAAGCATCTAAGTTCAGACAGGAGAGGGAGGGAATTTCTTGCACTAGTAGTGTAGATTTGTGACGTGTTCGCCATGGAGAGCAAAGAAGAGTGAAGACAGAATCAGGATACTTTTCTGAGCTAACAGTATATTTGATGGTGAGCTTTCGAGAATTACTAGTTCTCTTCGTCGACATGATTGTGATGCATGAAAGAAAATCACAGAATTTTATCCACAATAAACAGTGATCATCAAAGGATATTAAAAAAAACCTCTTAAAACAAACAGATTGATAAAAACAGGGACATCTTATTTACAACAGGATGGCAATAAAAACATTAAACACCTATGAGGCGAGACACATGAGCCCTGGATCTTAATTGCTGGGCCTCAGGTCAGAGGTAGGTGGGCATTGAAGCTGGCATGGAGGTAAGACCACTTTGCAGGGTGTTGAATATCCTCATTCATTTATATCCCATTCTTTCCTTCCCTCCTGCGCAACAACATGATTAAGATTCTCTATAACAACCAAGAGGAAAATACAGAGGAAATACAGCCCTAAGGACACTCCGGAAAATGATACACAGAGGAGATGAAGACAAACTCCAATGATATACCATAAAAATTCAGGATATGATGATCAACAACAAAAAGAAAAGCTCCCAGAGAATGAGACACCAAGTCTCATCACCACAGCACAGTTGTCAGCCAGTGTCACCAGAGCTGTGTTGTGAACCGTTCCTCCTATGAGCGACAAACATGAGAGGTCAGTTCTCTCCAAAGGTCGTCCTTCTTCTGTCCTGCAAGACTCTGTGGACAAAATTAAATCTGCAATGACATGGAGGAATTCTCAGAAAAATAAGGACTCAGAGAATATTCCATGAAAGGACTCTCTACACAGCACAAGATTTGGAGACAGGAAAGTTCAACAGCAACCCAACAAAAGATCTACTGGACAACCAAACTCTGGAAACCAACTCCAACGAGGGACACCATTAACATTGACCCTTCAGAAAAAAGGTGAAAATGAAATCCTGGGAAAAGAAAGAAACAAGTAAATAACCTAACCGCCGGCAAAGGGCTATGCCATCATTGAAAAGCAAACCAAGAATCATTATAAAAAACCTGCAGACAAGGGGGTTTTGCAATAGGCATAAGAACTTCTGACTAATCAAGGAAGCAAACAGACAGGCTGTCTAACCCCACATATTTAGTAAACTGAACAGAGTGATCCAACAGAGGCCTACAAGAAAACTTATTGTATGACGCAAGAAGTTTGTACTGAGATGTGCAACACATGGGCCACCTTCTCATTCCAGAGGATCCCAGGCAGGCTCGTTTCTATATGCTCCCAAGACCCACGATGGCATCCAGGAAGGGCCTATTGTTCTGGATGGCACCTTGACAGATAGTTGGGTGAAAACTCCCTGGAACCCCTGGTCAGAATACTCCTATACATCCAGGACACTACTGACCTTTTAAATAACTCAAGATGTAGGCCCACTTTCATGATGGGTACAATTATGGCCACCATGGTGTGAAATCTTTAGACACAAAGCCCCATAAGATGGAATAGCAGCGCGGGCAAACATGGAGAAGCACCCCTAACCAACGAACGGGTCCTCAGCTCTCATACCATTGGTGCCCCCCACAACTATTTTTCCTGTGGAGAGATCTTTACATGAAGTTGTATGGGAACATCGATGGGTCCAGGTATTGTGCACACCAGGTATGCCAATCTTTTTGGCGGAATGGATGGAAGGTGCTACTTATCCACTGCCCAAAAACCTATGTCTATATCCGTTCTAAGATGATATTCTGATCATCTGGACGCAGGTGAGGGGAGGAGGCCTAATTCAATTCCAGAGTGCTACCACAACTTTCACCCCACCGATCAATCTGAAACTAAGCCTATTCAGACAAGGAGATACACTTTCTGGATACCACCATACAGATTAAAGACAGCCACTTAACAACATCAATATTCCATAAACCTACACGTAAAGAAGGCCCCCCCCCCTACATGAGAAATAGCAGCTGCCACCCCAAACAACCAGACAATCTATCATATACAGCCAGGCCAACGCACAACCGTATAGTCAGACAAAAAGAAAGATGTGGAAAAAAACCATCCTGGAGCTCAGGGTCTGAATTTCTCCAGTTGGGCTACAGACAAAAAAGTGAACTTGATTAACCCAATAGGTAAAGCTGCCAGCCACAACAGAGAGGATTTAATCAAATAAAGGAGACACAACAGGATGCCAGAGGGCCCCATAGTAGTTATCGTACAGCCACAACTGGAGAGACCTGCGTCACATTGCCATAGGGGGGGGGGGGGGAACTCAAAACCGATTTCTGAATAAGGACACAAGATTAAGAGAAATATTTCCAGTACCTCCTCCCTGTCCTTCCGGCAACCACCAAACCTGAAACAACTGGTTGTCCGGAGTGCCCCTGAGAACCCCATCAGAAAATGTACTCACCATGAATGCAAAGAGGTTGACACGTGCCAGACATCCACGCACAGGTGGACACGCGTAACTGTACCCCAATACCCCCCCACCCCCCCCCTCAGAGGTACATCAGACAAGGGGACCTTTACCTGCAGGTCCTCTAATGGGTACCTTACTTATGTGGTCAGCAGTGTCCACAACAGGCCTTATGTTGGAGAAGAACAGGTCAGAGACTCCCTCAACGTATGAAACTACACAGAGCTGAATTACAAAGTGAAAGGAAGATATGCCAGTGGCTGGGCAGTTGCTCCGAAGGACCACCACTATGGAAGATTGCAGATTACTGTTTTAATGTGACATTTTCAGCCAAGAGGGAAAGGAAAGAATGGGAGTATAATTAATGAGGAGATTCAACACAATGCCAAAGTGGTTTACACCTCATGCAAGCTTCATGACACCTACCTTGACGGGAGGCCACAAGCAGATAAGAGCCAGGCTATGTGTCTCGCTCATAGGTTTTAATGTTTTAGTGCCTCCTGTTTGTTAAATAAGATGTCCCTGTTTTATAAATCTGTTGTTTTAGATGTTTTTTTAATATCTTTGATGATCACGGTTTAGTGGTATAAAATGCTGTTAATTTTTGTTGCAGCATAAACAATGTCTGACGAAGAGACCATAGTATTCTCGAAAGCTCACATCAAATATACTCAGTTAGCCGCAAAGAGGGAATTTTTCTCATTCGAATGAGGAGGGTAGCACCCACGGAACAAGGTGAGATTCGGAATCCATTTCGTAAATTTACTCATATCTATATCAATGCGAAAGCCAATTAGTACTGAGATGGAGCTGGAGTAATTCCTCGACTCCCTCACACTTCCTTGCTACCAGAGGACTCCCAGGAGGCGGAACCCATGGGTTTAGGGGGGTTGGTGTCGGGGGGGACGGGATTCAGAGGAGCCAGTAGAAGCTTCGGCTTATTAAGCCCTGGGGTGGAAGGGCATTACCTTCCCATTTTATAAAAAAAAATAAAAACGGTTACTGACTCACATCTTAGGCCGGTGTTTATGCAATATTGAGAATGCCATGTACGAAATCAAGACAGAGGCATCTATCGTTTAATTCTGAAAAAGGTAAGGATTCTTAGATATTGGTCCTTTATAGGACCAATTCCCTGAATAAACTGTGATATATAAAAATCGTGGCAAAGTTTTGGCACGAGATTAAAGAAGTAATGGGGACATGTGCATTTCCAGATCAAAATGGGTTCATCCCGGATAGGGGCCCAGATTATAATTACATAGGCTCTTTTCGGATATACAACAGCGGGAAAAGGGGGAGGGCCGATCATCTGCGTTCGCTGCTTGTTAAAAGCCTTAGACAGGGTGGAGTGCGATTCTCCGGGCAAGTTTTGGACAGGTTGGGACTGGAGCAGAATTTATTTAAGTGGGTTCGGATACTATATAATGGCCCCCACAGCCTAGAATGAATTCAACGGCAGTTGCTCAAATTCCTCTCCCTTACCATCGCTTGGCACCCGACACGGATGTCCCCTTTCCCCTACCTTTTCGCCAATATTATAGAACCCTTGCCAACTAATACACCGAATGTTCTAACGGCGGAATGGAATACGCGGTAACTGTAAAGAGGGGAGTCGGGGGGCGGAGAAGGACAAGAGAGCTCATTGTATGCGCGATATCCTAATGACCATCCAAAACCCCAGAAAATACTATAAACAGAGGTTTTTGGACAAGACAAAAACCAGTAACTACCCCATGGGATGGGAAATAACTGACCCATGAAAGCTAGCAGTCGAGGTACTGCCTATTATAAAGAGCGAGCCATTAAATATTTAGGGGTTTAGGTTACATCCGACTAGGAGTCTAATATGGAGACTTGAATATTACCCCAATAGTGGCAAAAATTTGGCAAATATCATAATATGGCTTAGAATGCCACTGCCGCACTAGGAACTAGGGACTCAATTTTCACATTATTAGAGAGTGAGGAACTTACACAGGGACGATATAGAGCAGTGGTGGCGAACCTATGGCACGGGTGCAGAGGCGGCACTAGAGAGCATTTCTGTGCGGCACCCGGCGCCATCAACCCAGCTTACCAGACAGAATTCAAAGAATCTTCTGCCAGTTGCAAGCCCTTAAAAGCTTGCTTGCTTTAGTACATACGCTGGATACTACTCACTACTTGGACGGAGTAGAGGGAACGAGCGAGAGAATGAGTAGGACAGCGCGACGAACCGAATTATCTATGGTGAGAGGCACATCCATGGTTGGCCCCCCGATTTCTGTGTACAGAGGGGGACATGGAGAAAAGAAGCGAAAATGATGCAAACTTTCCATCTTTCTACTGCTCTGTTGGTCGTCCTCAAGGACTGAGCCCAGAAATGATTGAAAGTTGTGGAAAAACAAGGAGCCAAATAAGTTAATGCTTTCATTTTCGGTGGCACCTCGCGGGAAATAAATACAGCGGGGTTGGGCGGTTGGGTATTGCGTTTAGGGCCATACTCGGTCGCTAAATCTTAAGACGCTTTGCCCATCACTGATATAGAGAGTATGTATTTGACAATGGCTGTTGTTGAATAAAGTGGGATTGACACATGAAAGAAGGTTATTCACCCATTTGAAGGGGATTTCTCGTTTTCCCCATATGCGGATAATTTTATATTTTGAAAAAAATCGAGATCAATCACGGGATGACGGTATGTCTGGAGACCGGAGAAGCGGATTGAATTCATATGGACACAAGATATGCTCAGAACAGGTTAATATGCTAAGTTTAGCGAAGCAAACAATTCAGCAAAAAAGAGGCCTAGAATGACAGATGTAGTGAATAGATAGGGGAAAGGAGCTTTTTTAGAGATATTTAATGATGTAGAATGAATAATCGATCGTGAGGAGTCTATATAAGATAGGGAATATGTAAGGAGGTTAAAATAGCAGAAAAATAAGCTTGATGATTGAGTTTAGAGCAAAACTCACTTAGTCCCTAAGAACTCACATAAACCCTAGTATAAAATACATCTGCATGAGGACTCTGCAAGGGAATATCCTCCTAAAAAGCGAGAAAAATGGGAAATAACGGATACTGTACGATGCCATAAGGATTGTTGGAAAAAAAAAATAAAGTTAATCTTAAAGGAATCATACATCTCATCTATGTCCTGCAGCAATCATCAAGAATGACCCAGTTACTTGTAATCAATATATTGTACCCCTACCGAGAGCAAAATATGGGTCGGTAGGAGGGAGAGAAGCTTCAAGAACTATAAGAGCATAACAAAGAATGGTCCTGTAGGTATTTTATTTTTTTTTACACTTTTCTCTTTCACTTTTTCTGATTTCTTTTACTTTCTTAGCTCTCTAAAGGGGTAGAAGGAGGTGGGGAAGAGGTAAGCGGGGGTGGGGGGGCGGGAGGGGGTGATTGAAAATAATCATGTTATTAAGCTTGTATGTATGTGTTTTTATCTTTTTGTTATTGAAGGAAAAGAATAAAGTAAAAAAAAAAAAAAAAAATGTCCCATTATCCTGCAGGTGGGACTTTCTATAACATTAGGGCTCTGCAAATCGAAACAACGCAAAATCTTAAAATCTGCTCCTTTATTATTACGACAAAAACGTGGTTATTTAATTAAGAATTCTTCATTTAAAAAATTAAACTTCACCAGTATGTTGACGGAGAAAAAAAAAAGTTAAAATTTTTTTAGAGGACAAAAATGTTTACAATCAGAAAATTTTTGGTAAAGTGGGAAGGGAATTGCCGTGTTGAGACAATCAGAACCCATTATGCTTAACAAGGGAGATTGTCTCAAGATACAGGCACCGGGGCCGTGGTGTTACCTTCCTGTGTTATATGGTCTACTTCATTATAAGCGTTCAACTCTTAATAATGATGCTCATGAGTCCGAAGGCCCTATGGAGCCACGTTACAAAGACGCCCCCCCCCTGCCCCCCCGTGCTGTGGCTTCACAAGTTGTTGTTACATTATACAAAATGACAAGACAATACAAAATCCCACAGTGTACAGACAACAAAAAGACCCAAAAATGTGTATAATAGGCAGAGGTAGCATAATATCAGTATTATATTATTATTATATTATTATTATTATTTGTTAGAAATTACCATCGCCCATTCAAAGATTAAAACACTTTATTCAAAATCCATTAAACAGACGGGAAACAAAACGAGTAAGACCTTCTCAGATTTGTTTTGAGATAAAAACGGGGAGTTCTTTGTCAAGCAGGAACAATAATGAACAAACTATAAATAATCAGCAAAGCCAAAGCGAAACCGTCCCCACACAAGGCCATTACCCCGCAAGCAACAACCAGTAAGAACCCCCACTATCAGCCCCCAGACAGGCCCCAGCACATGAAGGCTGAAGGCCCTGGCCATAGTGTGTGGCGAAGAATGATGTGAGGAAAGAAAATCTCCCCCATAAATGAATATACTGAAATGTACCAAGAGCATCAATCGATCTTTCAAGCAAATCAATTTGTCTTCAGAAGGCATAACAATCGATCTATCAGGCACATAAATCAATCTATCAGGCATATTAATCAATCTACCAGGCACATCAATTGATGAATCAGACACATATCAATCTACCAGCACCAATCAAATCAATCTATCAAGAACATCAATAGATCGTATCTGGCACCATTAATCAATCTATCAGGCATATTAATGAATCTATCAGGCACATCAATCGATGAATCAGCACTCTCAAATCTCACAGGCACAATCATCAATCTATCTGACACATTAATCGATCTATCAGGCACAACAATCGATCTATCTGGCACATTAATCAATCTATCAGGCGTATTAATGAATCTATCAGGCACATTAATCAATCTATCAGGTACATCAACCGATCTATCAGGCACATAAATCAATTGATCAGGCATATTAATCAATCTACCAGGCACATCAATCGATGATTTAGGCACATTAATCAATCTACCAGGCACATCAATCGATCTATCAGGCACATCAATCGATCTATCAGGTACATTAATCAATCTATCAGGTATATTAATGAATCTATCAGGCACATCAATCGATGAATCAGACACATCAATCAATCTATCAGGCACATCAATCGATCTATCTGGCACATCAATCGGATTATCTGGGCAACATCAATCGATATCAGGCCATCATCAAAGGAACTTCAATGGATCACGGGTGTGCTTTCCCCGCACTCATACAACATTTTTTTCACACTCTCATCTTACACAATCATATTCACATGTGTTTTTTCATTATATTTATTATTTTGACATTTATATTTCTATATTTGGTTGTATACTTTTATGATGTTTTTTAGAGCACTTTTGTTTGGGATTCATCAGTGAACGTGGCTTACAATGAGCTTACAGACCTCCAATGTTACTGTATGTGGATCATCACTGTCCCGTCAATCAGTTTTGGATTCAAAACCTATAATTATCTGAATCTGCAAAGTTTGGTCTCCTATATATGTGCCAAATAGACGACTCTGGAGCAAGATAGGCACAGACCAGATGCTGCAAAGCAAGAAATGCTAAATAGGGGAAACACTATGATACAAAACTCAAACGAGTAAGCATCAGATCTAAATGTTGTAGATACATTTGAGATGCTGAGCCAGCCACGCTTTAGCTGTAATTCAAGATTTTCTGTTGTTGTTGACTTTATGGACAGTTAAGAGGAAAACATTCTGGACCATATTATCACGGTTCTCCCGGACCCACATCTCGGGTCACAAGGCTCAACCGAGCCCCTCTCTGTGCTCCAGCCCCCCGCAGTGCCAACTCATCTAATCCACATCTTGTTCCAAGATCCGGGGTCATGATTGGTGCTGGAATTCCCAGGCATCCTCAAAAGCCAGCCTCTTCCGGCAATATCTTCGTGCCTTGTGCTTTTTAGAGAGAGCTTTGTTTTCCTATGCCCTGTGATAGTATTGCGATTGCCTGTGACCCACCGTTCCATTATTGATTTCGATCCCCGTGCCGACGTCCTACCTTCGCTCAGTTCCCTGACTCTGGGTCCTGTGCTGCTTGTCCTGACCCTCAAGCTGTCCCCAACTACGATTTGCTCAACGTCTCTGTACCTCGGCATTGGGCCAACAACAGGACAAAGTCGCGCGCATGTGGAATGCATGCGGTGGTAAACCACCGCAGCAAGTCCACAACCCGCTTTGTGGTGGGCTCTGGTTAAAAACTTGGTGTCTTTCCAGAATCTGAAATTCAATCCAACCATTGAGGAATTAAGGAAGGTCCCAGAGAACCACATAGATGACCATAACAATAAACCTCTCCAATTCTTAGAATTTGATTCGTGATCTCAGCCTATGATATATTACCAGAGAGGAATCCTGTATATTGACCAGTAGAGAAGTCAGCAAATCCTTGCAGTTTATGGCTGGATGATCTGATAATAGGAGGTTCATAACCTGATGTGTTTATTTCACCCTGGATGTGATTTCCCCATCATCCGAAATTTGACTCTGAACCCAAAGTGACCTTCCAGTATGTGATTTTTTTGTTTGCCAGAACAAATTATGGAAGTAAACAAAAATAGAAGTAATCTCCCATATTGTCTCTGGTACAAATGTCTCCTAGGTTGCTGCAGTAATGGGACAGGATTTTATGAAGAAGCCCCTTTGCCCCTTCCGCTCTGGTTTCCAGGATGTGGCACACACTGTGATTCTTTTTTTTTGTACTTGGCTTCGTGTGTCTTCCAGAATGGAGAGGTAGGCATATGACGTTAAGGCATAGGTGCAATTATATGGCAAAAATGTATGCTTCCGAAGGTGATCAAGCAACTTTTGCGCCTTTTCATGATATGGACCCCAATCCCAAACAGCGCGTCTCTAGCATAGTGGGTGCCGAACCTGCCATATTCACGGATGAATCTGCTTGTTGTTGGCTTCAGGGACTGGTGGCAGCTTGCAAACGGTGATCTCGGAAATGGCGAACCTTCTTTCCATGATACTGCAGGCAACGTGGTGAGTAGCCTCTCTACGCAGTCGATCTCAGGCAACGGTGATGCGCGTCTCTCCAGTGATTTCTATGCAATGGCGAGGCTCTCTCCACGACCTCTGGCAATTGCGAGGCTCTCTCCATGATAGAGGTCACTGTTCTCAGATATTGGTCTTCCTTCCCTGCTTGTCTCACTTTCACTCACTAACCATACTTGTCTCTCACTCTCCTTCCTGTCTCTCACTCACTCTCCTGCGTACTCTGTATCACTCACTCTCCTTCCTGTCTCTCATTCTCTCTGCCTGTCTCTCTGTCTCTCACTCCCTATCATGACTGTCTCTTTGTCACTCACTCACCATGCTTGTCTCTCACTCACTATTCTGACTGTCTCTCTGTCACTCTCACCAGTTTGATCTCTCACTCACCCCCTTTCTGTCATTACTCATTCCCCTGCCTGTCTCTCACTCACTCGTCCTAACTGTCTCTCTGTCTCCAATCCTTGCCTTTCACTCTGTCAACTCACTTTCCCTAACCTGTCTCCCACACTCCTGTCCTGTTCTCTGTCTCTACTCTGCAAAGGTTATGCCATTTCACCTCGATATAGAGGTATGTATCATGCAAGCCGTGTAATAAGTGTGGTGACACATGAAAGAGTTATTCAATTCGAAGGGTTAATTCTTCGTTTTCCCCCAATATGGGATAATTTTAATTTGAAAATCTAGATCAATCACGAGAGCCACCAGGATGTCTGGCAGACAGGAGGAGGACGAAGAGTGAAATTATGGCACACAATATGATCTCATAACAGGTATGCTAAGCTTTCATAGGAAGAAGGCAAATTACCAATTGGTAATAGGGCATAATGCGTTTTTCTTTACATCCTATTTTCAATTATATTATAATGATAATTTATAGGATTATAATAAAGATCGGGCGGTGAATAGAAGCTAGCGTTATGACATAAGAGCAAAAATAAGGTGAATTGCAGTTCTTGAGAAACTCTTAGTCATCTAACGAAAACTAACATCTACAATGATATTAAAATATACATGCCCAATGAATGGACTGAAAGGGAAATAATACCTCGAGTAACACAAAAATGGGCAGGTAATGGTAGATGCACTAGGAATTTTGAAAAAATGTTATTAACGGAATACATAGATCTTCATCTATCGTCTGGAATCATAGATATTGACCCAGTTTTAACTTGAGTACATCAAATTCATATTATACCACGATCGAGCAAATCTGGTTGGTAGAGGGAGAGAAAGTTTCAAGAATAAATCTAAGGACTACAAAGAATGGTACTTCAGCGTTATGATTATTATTTTCTTTTCTTTCAAGTTTTGTCTTTTCACTTTTTTGTGTAAACTTTATACTATCTGCTCATCTACGCGATCATGGTTTCCGTGAAGGCGATAGGGTGGGAATGGATGGGCGGGGAGGACAGCGGGTGAGTTAGAAAAAATAATCATCGTATTAAGCTCCACAGCTCGCCGGTGGTGGAATGTCCATGTTTTTACTACTTAGGTATATTAGAAGGAACAAAGATATAAGTAAAAAAAAAAAAAAAAGTGTACCTATCCTGCGCTGCGTCGACTTCCTAGTAACATTAGAGTCGCTCTGCAAATCTCGAAAACACGACTAAAATCTGCTCCTATTATTATACGGACCAAAAAACGTATTTATTTTACCGACATCTTCATTTAAAAAATTAAACTTCACCCGTCTATAGTTGAACGCGCAGAAAAAAAAAATAATTTTTTTAGAGGACAAAATGCTTTACATCCAGAATATTTTTTACGTAAAGCTGGTGACCGCCTTGAGTGAAGTGCAGTATGAGCCAAATCAGAAACCCATCATGTAACACCCTCATCCGAGGACGAGTTCTCATAGATCAGCATCGGGGCGTGGTTACCTTACCGTGTGATATCCAAGCTACTTCATTATAAGAGTCAACTTTTATAATGATGCTCATGAGATCGAAGCAGGCTATGCGGCACGCTACAGAAGCCCCCCCCTCCCCCCCGATGACCGCTGTGGCTTCACAAGTTGCTTGCTTACATTATACAAATGACAAGAAATACCAAAATCCACAGCTGTACAGACAACAAAAGACCCAAAAAATGTGTATATAGGCAGGGTTAGCATAATTATCATATTATATGATTTTATGCATTATTTATTATTATTTTGTTAGAAATTCCATCGCCACTCTCTAAGATTAACAAACATTTTATTCAAACATATAAACAGGAAGGCGAAACAAAGAGTAAGACCTTCTCAGTGTGTTTTGAGATAAATCGGAGTTCCTTTGTCAAGCAGGACAGGAACAATAATGAACAAACAGATAAAATAATCAGCAAAGCCAAAGTCACCGTCCCCAACAAGGCCAGTACCAGCAAGCAACAACCCGTAAGAACCACCCACTATCCAGCCCCCAGGACAGGCCCAGGCCACTGAAGGCTGAAGGACCTGGCATAGTGTGTGCAGAATGATGTGAAGGAAAGAAAATCTCCCATTAAATGGAAAGTCTGAAATGGTACCAAGAGATCATCGATCTTTCAAGCAAATCCATTTGTCTAGCAGGCATAACAATCGATTTCTATCAGCACATAAATCAATCGATCAGGATTTATCAATCTACCAGGAACATCAATTGATGAATCAGACCCATTAATCATCACCAGGCACATCAATCAGCTATTATCAAGAACATCAATCGAGTCTATCTGCACATTAATCAATCTTCAGGCATTTACTGAATCTATCAGGCACATCACTCGCTGAATCAGGCACATTGATCAATCTACCGGCAAAATCAATCATCTATCTGACACATTTAATCGATCATCAGGCACACAATAGAGCTATCTGGCAAGAATCAATCTATAGGCGTATTAATGAATCTATCAGGAACATAATCAATGATCAGTACATTCAAACGATCTGATCTAGGCAAATAATCAATTGATCAGGCATAGTAATCATCACCAGGAACATCAATCATGAGTTTAAGGAATAGTATCAATATACAGGACATCACTCGCATCTATCAGGCACATCCCTCGATCTATCAGAGTACATTAATCAAATCTATCAGGTAGATTAATGAATCTATCAGGCACATCAATCGCGAATCAGAACACATTCAATCAATCTATCAGGCACACATTCAATCGACTATCTGGCACATCAATCTCATCTATCGGGCAACAATCGATTATCAGGCCCACATCAATCAATCAGGAACTTCAATGGACAGTGTTGTGCCTGATAGATTGATTCATGTACCTGATAGATCAATTAATGTGCCTCATAGATCAATTGATGTACCTGATTCATCGATTGATGTGCCTGATAGATTCATTAATATGCCTGATAGATTGATTCATGTACCTGATAGATCGATTGATGTGCCTGTTAGATCGATTGATGTGCCTGATAGATTGATTAATGTGCCTGATTCATCGATTGATGTGCCTGGTAGATTGATTAATATGCCTGATAGATTGATTAATGTTCCAGATAGATCGATTGATGTGCCTGATAGATTGATTAATATACCTGATAGATTGATTAATGTACCTGATAGATCGATTGATGTGCCTGATAGATCGATTGATGTGCCTGGTAGATTGATTGATGTGCCTCATACATTGATTTATGTGGCTGATAGAATCGGTTGATGTACCTGATAGATTCATTAATATGCCTGATAGATTGATTAATGTGCCAGATAGATCGATTAATGTGCCTGATAGATTGATTGATGTGCCAGGTAGATTGATTAATGTGCCTGATTCATCGATTGATGTGCCTGGTAGATTGATTAATATGCCTGATAGATTGATTTATGTGCCTGATAGATCAATTGATGTGCGTGATACATTGATTAATGTGCCAGATAGATCGATTGATGTGCCTGGTAGATTGATTAATGTGCCTGATTCATCGATTGATGTGCCTGTGATCAGAATATCATCTATATAACGGAGATAGATCATGGGTTTTGTTGTGCATGTGGATAAGTAAGCACCTTCCAGTTCAGCCATAAAAAGATTGGCGTACTGTGGTGCACACCTTGAACCCATCGATGTTCCCATACACTGCAGGAGGAGATTCAACACCTTGCAAAGTGGTCTTAACATTCATGCCAGCTTCATGACCTCCTACCTCTGACCTGGAGGCCACAAGCAGATAAGAGCCAGGGCTCATGTGTCTCGCCTCATAGGTTTTAATGTTTTTATTGCCATCCTGTTGTAAATAAGATGTCCCTGTTTTTATCAATCTGTTGTTTTAGAGGTTTTTTTTAATATCCTTTGATGATCACTGCCTAGTGTGTATAAAATGCTGTGAATTTTCTGTTTCATGCATAACATCATGTCTGACGAAGAGAACTAGT
>WNYA01000075.1:133068-213360 GCA_019512145.1 Engystomops pustulosus
TAAGTCCTTTCATGTTCAATCTATCTAGCGCATTATCCATACACGCAATAAAATCTCCTAAGACCAAAATCGGACAATCCTGTTTATCCAAACTGAATTGAATTAACAGGTGTAGAACTTCGTATGAAAATGGAGGTGGGATATAAACAAATGCAAGGATACATCTGATTTTATAACGATTGCAGAAAATAAAAATAAATCTACCCCTTCTGTCTATTTTTGTAGAGATAATCTTAATATCCACCTTATTATGCACCAAAACCGAGACCCCCCCTTGAATATACGGAGCCGTATGCATGTAGCCTGATCTCTGCCCATCTTTTGTTTAGCCATCCCGATGACTTAGCTGTCAAGTGGGTTTCTGGTAGACAAATTAATCCCGGCAAATGCCGAGTAACTACATCATCCACCATGCATCTTTTCAACCGGTCATAGTTCACTGCCTCCATACATGGTCCCCTTATCAAACGAGCTGTGTCAGGCAGAATTTTGGGTCGTTTTCATGGCTTCCACATCAAACTTGTTAACTTTGTCGCCACCCTGCTGTGTAATCCACAAAATATACTGGCAAACTTTTATCATTTACCAATATTATTTCAGCGCTTCTTGCGCATCTGTTTACATTCCCCTCACCCGCCAGAACCCAAACTTTTTTTGTTTAACTGTCTTTTTATTAGAAATAAAAATTTTACATATTTTCCATATAAAACATCCATGAAATGTTGACATGGTAAGAGAAAAAAGAAAAAAAAAAGGCCAACAACGGCCAACAGAAGATTTAGAGGATTAAATCGTGAGTGATAGACATCGGAAGTAGATATTGCATCTGTCATAAATATTGTACATGCAAGTATTTCAAGATAAGGAAAGGAGCTCACTTGGAGCCAACAAAGAAGAAAAGAGAGAAAAGAGAAAAAGGGAAAAAATACATCAAACCCACAAATAATGGGGGAGACACTAGACAAAGATACAGAAGGAAAAAAGGGAAAAAGGGATCCCTCTATGGGCTATGATTGCATTAGATTCAATCACCTCCCTGGCTAAGCTCGCCTACCCAGTAAGCATCCCACGGGTCCCATACCTTAGAAAAGAGGTCTATCTTATCATTCATTGATGCAGTCATAGATTCCATACTTCGGATCGCTCTCAGTCTTGCCAAGAGGGACCCTCTAGTAGGGGGGTTCGTCTTTTTCCAGTTTTGTGCGATCAGGCACCTAGCTGCCGTGAGAATATGTAGGGCAAACTTCATGGACAGCTTAGGCAAAGGTTGCGGGGGGATATTAAGCAAGTAAAACAGGGGGGTCAAAGGTATCGAGATTGAGAGCACTTCGCTGAGCAGGTCTCTGACCTTCTCCCAGAAGGGTTGGATATTCGTACAAGACCAAAAGATATGCTGTAAGGTGGCATTTGGCTCCCTGCAGCGCCAACAGTTGTCTTGGGTTTCTGGGAACATCTGATGTAACTGAGCTGGTGTGTGGTACCAGACGTATAGCAATTTATATTGATTCTCCTTGTAGACAGTACATGTCGATGTCTTAGCTGCATAATGCCATATACGACTCCAGGTCTCCTGCGTGATCGGCGATCCCACCACTTGTTCCCATTTAGCCATATAGGGATGTGATACAATTGCTGCAGGGTCTGGGTGTAGGAGCAGGAGATAGATGTCGGAAATAAGTCCCGACGTATGCGTGGCAGTTTTGCATAAATACTGAAAGGGGGTAGGTTTGGATACTGCATCGGAGCTTCCCAAAGTCTGCAATAGATGACGGATTTGCAAATAGTGATACTGGGAGGTGGACGGGATATCAAATTTTTCTTGGAGAGTGTGGAAGGGGAGTATTGTCCTGGAGATGTGGTCTACTATATCTGCGAAGCGAAATAGACATTTGGTGTGCCAGGGTTTCAATGCTGGACCCGTTATTGCTTGAGGCATAAGTGGTGTGTATAAGAATGATTGCATGGGTGAACATTTAGAAGTCAAAGGGAATCTTGAGCAGCAGTTGCGCCAGAGGTGTAGAGTGAAAGCTATAGGTCCTAACAGTGGGCCTTCTGAAACTTATAAGAACGCTACTACACTTGATCTTATACAAAAGGTTCTTAGAAGTGCTGTTTGGGGAGTAGCCTAGAGACAGGGGCTTGGATTGGCGAAAGCTCGCCTGGCAGCGGAGCGCCAGCTCCATCCCAAGATCCAACTAACATAGTTTTAACTGCAGCACCTTTAATCTACTACTAGTTCACTGCCTCCATACATGGTCCCCTTATCAAACGAGCTGTGTCAGGCAGAATTTTGGGTTGTTTTCATGGCTTCCACATCAAACTTGTTAACTTTGTCGCCACCCTGCTGTGTAATCCACAAAATATACTGGCAAACTTTTATCATTTACCGATATTATTTGAGCGCTTCTTGCTCACCTCCTTTGGTTCCTCTCTGCCACCCATTGGTTTTAAGCCTGAGTCCATTTGGGGTATGTTGCCAAGACACTCTCTAGCCTGCCGTTGCTGCCGCTGCCTCTGCATAGTCCCCTATAGTGTCAGGGTCAATTATTGGATGTTTTAGATGCTATCTAGCCTCATTCGGTCACTCTGTCACTGCCATGCTGTTGCCCATACTTTTGGCATAATGGTGCGATTAAGCAGCCTCAGAGGCATCCATGCATGCTGCCCCTGCTGTTTCCTGTCCATTTCCGTGGTGTTTCCATCCTTGGCCAAGCTTCCCTGTGCAGATCCTTGGTCCCCTTGAAAAATGCTCGAGTCTCCCATTGACTTCAATGGGGCTCATTATTCGAGGCGAGCACTCGAGCATCGGGAAAAGTTCGTCTCGAATAACGAGTACCCGAGCATTTTAGTGCTCGCTCATCTCTATTCCCTAGTGTGTGATAATCTTTTTGATGTATAATATGTGTAGGCAAACAGGCGACTATGGCATTTTTTATGTGGGGAGTTCTTTTATTTTGTTAAGAATTATTGTTTATTTTTAAAAATATATTAATACTTATTGTTTGCATGTTTTTTTTTACTTTATATGTCCCTCGTGAGTTCTTCTTTTTTAATTTTTAATATATTTTTTTCACTTTCTAGTTTACACCTATAACTAGGGCATCTATAAGAGAAGCTCTGATTACCCCCAAAGACCTGCCTTTCACATGACTGCAGAGCGGTACTTCAGTGCTATGCAGTGCAGAAAGTAGAAGGCAGTAGAGGTAATAAACTTATTTTGCCTTCTCCGTAGGGTCTCTGGTTGTGTCTGACAGCTAGATGCCAGGTTCTGATCCTGCGCTGAGCACAGGAACACAAAGATATAACTAGGGCTTCAATGAGTATCAAACTTCTACTTGTAAAGCTGATGAGTGAAAGGATCCATATTATTTATAGATTGAAATATGTCATTCCATTTGTCTTCGATTTAAATAGATGTCTACTGAGCATGAGAATGCTGACAAAAAAAATTCTTAAAATAACTAAGGGTTGAAGATTAAGCTTGTGCGTATATAGCGGACATAATAACCAATACACTATGAAACCCACATTGACGACTGACTGTGTGTTCTCAATAACAGACAGATTGCAAGCAGATTCTTAATTTGTCTGAGAGATCCCTATCAAGGGATGAAATTAATGTCCTCTCAAAAGGACTATCCTTTGTCCCTGTCCCCCATTGTGACACCTTTGGGTGTAAAGATGTAAATTTATTCTGTAGATGTCTTAAGTGGAAAAAGTTTTTTAAAATCCATAACAGACGACAGTGCAGACTTCTATAATTTCCAAACATTGCTTGAGGAAGGTGAAAGGACCCCAGGAGAGGGCCCTTTCACAGACTTAAGACCCAGATCTAGGAAATTAGCACCCCTTGGGGATAATTCTCCCATTGATGTGTTTTTAAAGATGGTGACCGACCAGTTATTGGATGTACAAACCTTGGATGGATTGCGACCAAACCTGACTTATGGTGAAGCGAGCGTTCAAAGATCTTGGTAATGACTCAACAATTGTGATCAAACCTTCTGATAAGGGGGGGAATGTGGTCGTGCTGGGCAGGGAGAAATATGTCGAAATGTGCCTTGGGAACCTGAAGGACAAACATTGTTACAAGATACTATCTGGGAATCCCATGGGGACATTTCGTCAAGAACTTTCAGGGATCCTACATGATGCCCTGAGGGATAAGCTCATCTCTAAGAATGAACTAGATTTCATGCTCCCAGATCACCCCAGCACGGCCACGTTTTATTCCCTCCCCAAGATTCATAAGGGGCTCTCTCCCCTAAAAGGGAGACCGATTGTTTTGAGTGTGGACTGTCTTGTCATCGCAAACTGGATTGTCATTGCAAAACGTGAGAATCTACTTGGATACCCTGTTGCATCCATTTGTCACCTCACTCCCCTCTTCTGTGAGGGACACCATGGACGTCCTGAGAAGGAATTGATGGGGTGGTGCTCCCAGCGGGTACTCTGCTTGCCAGTTTGGACGTAAAGGCCCTTTACAGCTCTCTACCACACTCTAAGGGTTGTGATGGTGCACCACATGGCACATAACGCTCTGGTCCTGATACTATTGGATTTTGTTCTCAGGAGAAATTACTTTCTCTTTGAGGGGAAGTTCCTGCTGTTTCCTGTCCATTTCCGTGGTGTTTCCATCCTTTTCTGAGGTTCCCAGGTGCTTGGCCAAGCTTCCCTGTGCAGATCCTTGGTCCCCTTGAAAAATGCTTGAGTCTTCCATTGACTTCAATGGGGCTCGTTATTCGAGACGAGCACTCGAGCATCGCGAAAAGTTCGTCTCGAATAACGAGTACCCGAGCATTTTAGTGCTCGCTCATCTCTATTCCCTACTTTTGATGCAGATCGTCATAGCACCCAAATAAATTCATAACTTACATTTCCCAAGTGTCTGCTGTCTGCTTTATGTTGGCATGGTTTTTTAAGATTCCACATATTTTATTGGAATGTTATGAGGCTCAGAATTTGGGTGCCATTTTTCAAATTTTTGGGAAAATCACCAAAACTAATATTTAGATGGACCTTCTCAACTTTTAATTGACCGTGAGAGGCCTAAATAATAGCTAGAATCATAAATTTTTGAGAAGTTTGTTAACCCTTTAGGTGTTTTATAGCGGTTAAAACAAAATGGAGGTGTGGTTTACAAATTGTAATATTTTTTGACAATACATTCATTTTGGGTAGAAAATTAAACATTTGTAATGGATAAAATTAAAAAAGGCTCCACAAAGTTTGACACCCAATTTCTACCGAGTACACGGATACCCTATATGTGGTGGTAACCTGCTGTATGGGCACACGGCCGGGCATAGAAGGGAAGGAGGCGCCATGCAGATCAGATTTGCTATGTCACATTGTACAGGCTATAATTTTTTTTTGTTTTTTTATTGTGGACCTATAGGGGCTTATTTTTTTGCCACATGAGATGCACTTTTCTGGTACATAATTTTGGGGCATCTATAGCTAATTGGTGAGATTTTATTAACTCTTTGTTGGTGGAGGAAATGAAAATCATCAATTTTTTAGGGACTTTTTTTGTATTTTTTTTTGGCCGTTTACCGTACCATAAAAATAGTATATTATTTTTATTCTATAGGTCTCCACGATTACGAAAAGACCTTATTTATATAGGTTTTTTAAAAAACATTTCCCATTTTACTGAATAAGAAGTAATTAGGCAAAAATGTAAATTTTAGCATCACTGACTTTCATATGCATAACTTTTTTATTTTTCAGCTTACAAATCTGGTAAGGTTTTTTTTTGCGAGAATATTTGTTCTTTTTAGTGGTCTTATTTTAGAGTGCGTAACTTTTTTAAATCACTTTTTAGAGCATTTTTTAAAGGGTATTAATTGAAAATTATCTTTTTTTCGCAGCGTTTTTGAGGGTTTTTTTTACGGGGTTCATTTTGCAGGTCCAATAACAATTCTGTTTTATTATGCAGATTGTTACGGATGCAGGGATACCAAATATGTGGGGGTTTTGTGTATTTTATTCAATTTTACTGTATAAAAACTAATTTGGAGACAATTTTGTGCATTTTAGCATCACCATCTTTTCTTATGCATAACTTTTTTATTTTTCAGCTGACAAATCTGGTTTGGGGATTGTTCTTTTTAGTGTTCTTATTTTAGAGTGCGGAACTTTTTTAAACCACTTTTTAGAGCATTTTTTAAAGGGTATTAATTAGAAATCATCTTTTTTTCAAAAAGTTTTTTGAGGTTGTTTTTTACGGGGTTCACTTTGTGGGTCCAATAATGATTCTGTTTTATTATGCAGATTGTCATGAACGTAGCGATACCAAATATGTGGGGATTTTGTGTATTTTATTCAATTTTACTGTATAAAAACTAATTTGGAGAAAATTTTGTTCATTTTAGCATCACCATCTTTTCATATGCATAACTTTTTATTTTTCGGCTGACAAATCTGGTTAGGGGCTTATTTTTTGCGAGAAGAGTTGTTCTTTTTAGTGTTCTTATTTTAGAGTGCGTAACATTTTTTAAATCACTTTTTAGATAATTTTTTTAAAGGTATTACCGGTAATTAAAAATTATCTTTTTTCGGAAATTTTTTTTGCGTTTTTTTCCCCCCTGTTTACCGTGCAGGTCCAGTAACAATTCCGTTTTATTATACAGATTGTTACGGACGCGGCAATACCAAATATGTGGTGGTTTTTTGTGTATTTGTGTTTTTAATAGCTTATTAAGTGTTTTTATGGAAAAATGTCATTTTAGGGGCTTATATTTTTATGTATTAATTTTTTTATTTATTCTAATGTGTTAACTTTAGTGTTTTTACATGTTTTTACTAATACTTACTTGAACTTGCTCTGATTGCTGATTCAAGTTCAATACACTGCTCTACAATACTATTTCATTGTAGAGCAGTGTAAACTGTCTGAGCAGGCAGACGCATGCTCAGACAGTTTACAGTCAGACCCGGTAGGGATCTGACTGGTAGGGACATTGGGCAAACCCGGAGCATTAGGCAGACTTCGGGGCTGCCCAGAAGAGGATCGGATCCCCCGGTAAGCGGCACGGGGGATCCGATCCACAGCAGGAATGCTTGACCGCGGCGTGTAAGGGGTTAACACCCGCAATCGAAGTCGGCTCCGATCGCGGGTGTTACAGCGTGGGGTCAGCTGTGATAGACAGCTGACAGCCGCTGGTTCTGGTACCGGCTCCGTTCGGGAGCCGGTCCCAGAAGCTGGACGTTATACTACGTCCCGGTGCGCTAAGCATGTAGCCCCGGGGACGTAGTATAACGTCGTGGTGCGCCTAGGGGTTAAAAGTTCTTTACCGCTTTCATGATATGTAAATTGAGTCATCCTGTCTTTTACCTCATCAGTCAAACATTTCTGACCATAAAATGGCCCCAGATGGATGGTCATGTGATCTCTCACTGTTTAGGACTTATTGACCTGCCTGGACCTTGTGATAGTATTCATGATCAAGTGATCATATATTGAGCTCATATTTGTGCTCTTCTATGGAAGCTTGATAGGGGTTATTTTGATGTTCCTGGGGCCTTCTTACTCTTTTGAGCGGAGATATTTCATTAAATAGTGATTTATTCCTGCAGTTAAAGATTTTTCGGTTGTCATAATCAAGTGATCAAAAGTGGGCATCTTCATTGGTAATTCATGTAAATGATTTACACATATGTGATGTTGATAATATAGACACAGTCATTCCCCATTGCAAGCAGGAGTGTGGTTATGATGGATTTTAATTCTCCAAAAGCCAGTACTGTATTAATTGTGAACTATTTGATGTGTCCTTATCAAAAGGTTAACCCTGTCTATAGTCTGTACCCCCACATCTTTAATCCCGTAACGATGTACTAATATGTCACAAGTCCATTAAGGGAGTATGGAGAGGGCTTACGGGCTGAGCCCTCTCCGTCCAAGCCAGATGCTGGTTGTTAACCCTTTACATTCCACCTGCAAAGCCAGAGATTGCAGTCAAAAGCTGGCGGTGCTCAGTTGCCATGATAGCATGGACTCTTTTTAACACTACAGGACTTGTCATCGCTGCAGATCTGTAACAGTGTGCCAGTGCCACATTTTTACAAATCTATAGCAAATTCTCTACATACCACAATGCAGTGGTATTTCTGTATATGGTAGGAGCAATCAGACTCCCTAGGGTTAAATTTAGTAAGTAGACGGTCTAAAAAAATTTAAAATTAAATAAAATCATAAACATGTTAGATATCGATACATGCCAAGAGTCCAAATCTATTCCCTGGCTTTGAATGCCATAATGGTAAATAGCGGCAAATGTCCAAAAGCCACTTTTTCACCATTTTGTAACAAATAAACAATGAATAAAAGGTAAAGGTAAAGTAGCAATGAAAACATCAGCTTATCTTGAAAAAAGTGACACCTTACATAGCTCTGTACACCAAAGGATGAAAACGGTATAAGCAACAGAAGATGACGAAAAGAAGTCATTTAAATGCATTAAAACACAGTAAAACCTATATAAATGTGTTATGCTCCCGCTCATACCAATCCAAAGAATAAAGGAGACGTGGAGCACACAGTGAAAGCCATAAAGACTGAGCTCACAAGAAAATGGTGCAAATGCCTTTTTTAACCAGTTTCACCAGATTTGGTATTTTATTTCCACTTCCCAGTACTCGCCATGGAATATTAATTACTGCTATAGCTTTTTTTTTTTATACATGGAAAGACAAAAACAAAAAAGGGCCAACTCATCAAGGGGTTTAAGACTTTAAAGTCTCATCTCAGCTCTTGGCCTGTCCAGTATAAAGCTTATACTTTATCTTTATCAAAGTGTTGAACTAGACCAGTTTACTGCGCCACATTTGTCACAGTGTCTGTATAAAAAAAATAATTAATGAATGTGATGCAAAGCATTTTTAGACATTTTTTGGTGCAAATAATGTCAGAATTCTATTGCAACCAGTTTGATAAATTTCTCCAAATGTGTAATTCCAAATGTATTGTTTTAATTAAGTTTTTATTTTAAATATATTTTAAAAGAATATTTTGTGGTGTTTTCATTGCCACTGACACTCCCTGCTCTGTAAACTGTACACTATTATGTTTACTTAGCAGTTATGATGTAATGAAATATAACACCTCATTTCACTACGTCACAACTTATGTACTCCCTCTCCAGCACAATGACCTCTACAGAGGTCACAGAGCATGTTTAGAAAACTCTACAGATGTCAATAAATCATCCCCACACCTATCATAATTAGATAGGATGGGTATGGTACTCCTTTAAGACTAAAATCTGCCCCTATGTGCATGAAATGAGCTATTTTGAGCATTCTAACCATTGCTAAATACAGCATTAATTGATTTGGGTCCTCTATACAGGAGTCCTACAAATTTTATGCCTTCAGATCTATCATTTATCACAAGTGAAAATTCAGTCTTAGAATATATTAAATAATATAAATTGCATTCCCTTTCCAGAGCTGCAATGAACACAGCAACACGTTTCAATGTGCTTGCACAACTCCGTAGTTGCCCTGACTCAAATCAAAAAGTAAATGTTTTTCTAAACCCATAAGTTAATTAAGCCTCTATCCGCAGATGAAGCCAAGTAGATGAAACATGTCGGGAAACGGGACAACAAAATGGGACAAGTGCATAAATTAAAATATGAGGCTGCTTTAGGTGCTTGGGTGATGTAGTCTAAGTTCCCCAGGGTAATTAACATAACTATTTTATAACTCTATATTTCCACACTCGCAGCATAAAGAGTTTCAATAAAAGAAGTCCTCAGGAACTTCTTATTAGGACAGATCTACCATCAGTAAACTTATGGTTGATGTTCTTAAAAGGCAAAATAATAATTAATAAATTTGCCTTGCACCTTAGTCTCAGTCTTAGGGGTACTGGAGAAATAACACAGAAACTTTCTGGTCATTATGTGACTTGTAATATTTATTTTTGTCTTTTTGTCTTTAAATTTGCAGTAATTTATTTCATTTAGTGTTTGTAAATGCCATGTGTAGAAGCCAAGCTATTTATTTTATTACACCCACCTACAAATGTTCAACTACAAAATACATATATTAATATGTTGCTCTTTAGACCAGTGCAGAGTACAACTAGACTGTTCTTTGCTGTGCCAGATTACCCTACTGTATAAATTGTGCTGAAAACCCCACCTCGGCTTGTACATGAGTCTATAAAAAAAATAAACTTACATACTCCCCTTCTGGCACCCTTGATGCTCGGAACAGCTCCCCGATGCTCTGTGTGGCTCCCGGTGGCTTCTCGTCTCTGCTGTAACAGCTGGCAGAGACACAACCATGTGCTCTGCCGAACAGCGCACACTATGATGCGGCGGTACAGCTGATTACGTCATAGTGTGCGCGTCTCTGCCGGCTGTTACGGCAGAGAGAAGAAAAAAGAAAAGCCAGGAGGACGGGAGTATCAGGGAGCCGTGACAAGCATTAGGACCACCTGAGGTGAGTATGTAAGTTTATTTTTTATGTGCTTGGCAAACAAGAGGCTGTCTGGCTATATACCACAGGGGACTGGCTGGCTTTATATAACAGGGGGATGGCTGGCTATATACGACAGGGGGCTACCTGGCTATATACTACAATGGATGCCTGGCTATATACTACAGGAGGCTGTCTGGCTATATACCACAGGGGGCTGGCTATATACTACAGGGGGCTGGCTATATACTACAGGGGCTGGCTATATACTATAGGGGGCTGCCTGGCTATATACTACAGGAGGATGTCTGGCTATATATCACAGGGGGCTAGCTGGCTATATACCACAGGGATCTGGCTGGCTATATACTACAGGGGGCTGTCTGGCTATATATTACAGGGGTCTGGCTTTATACTACAGGGGGCTTGCTGGCTATATACTGGGAGGCTGTGACCAATGCATTTCCTACCCTAGTCTTATACTCGAGTCCATAGGTTTTCCCAGATTTTGGTAGTAAAATTAGGGGCCTTGGCTAATACTTGAGTGTATGCAGTTAGACTTGTGCCTAATGCTGGATAATTAATCTGGTGCCGTATAAGACTGGTGAGTTGTACTTAGCACCTCCTATTAGTTGGTCTAGTTTGCTGCACTATAATAGTACATTTTCTGACGCACATGTTATTTTCTGAAATGGCCATGTCCCCTTTTACCATGGACACAGAGGAGTTGGAAAATAGCCTTAAAGTGGCCTAAAACCTTCAGTAAATGTGGCATAGGACATTTCAGCTGCAAATGATGCTAAGATGCAAATAGACTCTAATGGTAAATGTTTAGGACTATTAGTGCATTGACTAAATTTTTTTTGCCATTTTTTCACAAACTCACTCTACAAATGTATCTCACAAGTCAACAAGATTAATATAAAGGAAGCCATGGCATACACAAAAACAGAACTCACAGAGTTTCTTTACAAATTCAACCACCCAAATGTAAATAGTGCTTTCCTGTCCCAGGATGGTGTTATGTTAAGTGAGTGAAAAAAGAAACATCAAGCTTTGTTTTTCTGCTGTGGTAGGGATGCATCGGACTTCTTTGTGTTTCTTTACTGCCTGTAGTTAGTATGCTATTATGGCTGCAGTTGTGTACAGGAGATCATCTTTAACTGTGTTTTCTTAGATTTTATTGCAATTCGTGTTACTGACAATGTGCTTTCCTGTTTACAAAAATATAGCAACTCATGGAAATGGAGAAGATGGAAATCAAGTCATGACTGTACAGTCAACACCATCAGGTATTTCCTTGTGTTTCCTTTGTTATAAGATATTATTTGATAAACTTGTCTTCTAATTGTGAGGAGCAGACTCCTCCTTAAGGTGGCCTTGGAAACAAAAATTAAAATTGGCGCCATGTCATAGGCACTGTAAAATGAGGTAGGTGGAATCTGCACTATTAGTTTGAGTTTTCACCCTGTTAGTTCAATGAAAAACAGACATAACTTTTTGATATTCGAGCTAAAATGCATATAAAGCATATTGCAAAAGCAATAAAACAATAAATTAAGCACAAACGCACTGTGATGAACATATAGGTACAAGGGAGATTCACAGGCCAGATATTGTCCTGTTCATCAAGCCACCCATATCCCTTACCTCTCCCCAGCCTCATCGTAATTAGCCTTATGGAGCCATAGCAAATGGGTCAGGTTTCGTATCAATGTGATCCAGGAGGCTACGTCTTCCCCTTGTTAGGGCTCTGAGTCTGTTCACCCTCTGGACCACCGCGGGAGATGGTTCTAGCCGACAACTGAGAACGGAGTCTAAGTGGCACCTGGTCTTTCCACAGGTGCAACTAGCCTGCGGTGTAAGGTAGCAATGCAGGAGACAGTCTGTACTTGAGGTGACAGCAGGAGAACAGCACAGGAAGGCACACTAGGACTCACGTCAGGAATAGCAGGAGCTGGCACATAGATCAGGAACACAGGAACGGACTTGCACACTGGACAGGAACGCAGGATACACAGGAAAGCAGGATACACAGGAGGGCTTTCACTGCATAGAAATGGCTTGAAGATCCGGCAGGGAATGAAGAGCCGCTGGATTAAATGCATTCCCGGAAGTGTCCAGCGCCGATCACCTGTGTGTTGGCCCTTTAAATCTTATAGTACCGCCGTGCATGCGCCTAGGGAGCGGGGCCGCCTGCGGGCCTAGTCAGGGCGGGAGTGTGGAGAGGTAAGTCCATGGCAGCGGGAGCGGGGCCAGGGCAGCAGAGAGGAGCACGGGTGCCCACGACAGTGCCCCCCCTTTCGGCCTACCCCTCTTATTCTTGATCCCAAGAAACCTATGGAGGAGAGTCCGATCCAAAATGTTCTTCATAATGATGGGATGGAGAGCACCCTCCAGAAGATACTGCCATTCTTCCAGAGCAAGTTTGATGGCCAACAGCTCTCTGTCTCCAATCGAATCATTTCTTTCAGCTGGAGAAAAGGTCTTGGAAAAGAGGCCGCATGTTGAAGTTCATCCCTTGGGCCCTCTCTGGGTGAGCACCGCTCCAGCTCCTACAGAGGACGCATCCACCTCAAGATGAAAAGGTTTGTTTGTATCAGGCCTAGTGAGTACTGGAGCTGAGGCAAAAGCGGACTTTAATCTAGAGAAGGCCTCTTCAGCTGTAGGAGACCAGGCACGTGGATTGGCACCCTTCTTGGCGAGTGCCACGATGGGCGACACCAGAGTGGAGTGATAGGGATTTTTATGCAGGGCCCCAACAGCCCTCTTGACTTTTGTAAGGTGAGTCCTAATTAACCCTTTCATGATTGAACATAAAAACTAAGACACAGGTCAGTCTCTTAGTGTATGTCAAGATCTTCTCCCGTTTAATATCTCAAAATCATAATATCACAGACAGAAGAGTAGGCGTGAATAGTATACTGTAAAGTTATTGGTCATCAGCACATTATGGGGAAAAAAAAAAAAATTAATTGTGCTCAGTTCTCAGAGACCTTGTACACAGATATTGGGGGTCATTTACTAAGGGCCCGATTCGGTTTTCCCGGCGTGTTACCCGAATATTTCCGATTTGCGCCGATTTTTCCCTGAAGTGACCCGGGATTTTGGGGCACGCAATCGGATTTTGGCGCATCGGTGCCGGCATGCACGCAATGGAAATCGTGGGGCGTGGCCGAACGAAAACCCGACGCATTCGGAAAAACCGCCGCATTTAAAACAAAAATGTGTTGCGGAGCTTGCACTTACCTTCACTCAGCCTGGCTCGGTGTATTCCAGTGCGTTCCAGGGAACTTCACCGCAGCAGCACCACCTGGTGGACGTCGGAGGAACTGCCTTAAGAAATCCTGGCCGGACCCGATTCCAGCGCAGAGAACGCGCCGCTGGATCGCGAATGGACTGGGTAAGTAAATCTGCCCCATTGTTTATACAAATTTCCTGAGAAGGAGATAAGTGGACTCCAGAATCATAATATCATGCAGCATCGAGGACAGACTGGCTTCTCATTAAATGTCAAAGGGTATTGGCTGACAGGCCAGCAAACAGGTTACATAAAATGAAGTTTGAATCATGACATTAACTGGACAGTGGTCAGGGAACATGGCCGCTGTATCTAAGATGGCAGACAGTAGTCAAGATGGCGTCTGAAACAAGTGCGATCTCCTTAACAATTCCCCCCTTTGAGCTTTGTTGGCCTGTAACTCCATCCTGAGCGACCTCCTCAAGCTCCAGGTACCCACAGGTAGGCTAAGCCCGTACCTGCTGGACTTGTTAACTCTTCACCAGATCCCCTGGAGGCCAGTCACTCAGGGGTTACAGGCCTGCACACTCAAATCACATCACTGA
The DNA here is from genome assembly GCA_019512145.1 of Engystomops pustulosus. NCBI lineage: Eukaryota > Metazoa > Chordata > Amphibia > Anura > Leptodactylidae > Engystomops > Engystomops pustulosus. The sequence continues at coordinate 147,349 of WNYA01000075.1, forward strand.
GTTCCCATAGTTCATAGTTTTGTAAACAGGCAGCATCATCCTCCGCTCCGGGCACTTCTGCTTTCCTGGTTCTTACCGCTTGGACGGCCATCTGGGACATGGTGGACTCAATGAGGGGGACCACACAACACGCAATAAGTGACAAGAGCAAAATCACAATCCCCAATATCACCCCCATTTAAAGGAAACCCTTCCAATCCCCCAACCACAAAGTGAAGGACAAAGTGTCCACCCCAGAGTTTCTCTTGAGTTCCCTGGACAGTCCTTCAATCTTTTCACGAGCATGGGTAATGGATCCATAGGGGGCGATGTCATCTGGGATGTACATGCAACAGGCCACTCCCACCATCTTACAGACTCCTCCCTCCTCAGCAAGGATCATGTCCAAAGCCATGCGATTCTGGGATGCATCTTGGATATAATTCACAAATCTCTGTTGATTACAATAAAAACAGTTAACTCAACCAACATCTTTGCTCATAGCTATCTGGGTAATAATGGACTATAGTCCTGCCCATATCTGATTGTGGGCCTTGTACTCATCTGGGACCCCCCTTGGTGCTCCCACTGTATCTATATAAATGTTGTTATCTAGGTGCTTCTCACAGACCTCCAGAATCCTTTGGGATTCTCCACCTTTTCATTATGTGTCTGATCAACCTTATCCCTGGGGATCACGAGGAAGGAATGCACAAATGTTATCACCGTACACTCACCTTCCCAGCCTCTAGGCCTCCTCCTCTCCTATCCCCACAAATCCAGTACACATCAGGCACTGCTAATACAGGGTTACCTGTGCTGTCAAAGTTAAAGAAGGTCATTGTCGTGTTGTACCAACCGTAGGTAAAGTCTCCTACCCTGGTGGCATCCTGGCCAGCCCTGTAGTCACAGTGATAGTCATGGTTGGGATGTCCCTGAGCATACAGTCAGTCAGAAGAGACCAGCTAACAAGAAGAATAAGTAAGTTTGCAATAGAAAGCATGGAAGCAGACGTGGAACTGGTCAGCAGGACTTGGAAAGGACCATCGTAGCGAGGCTCCAGACTCTCTCTCTGGTGTCTCTTTACCACCACGTAGTCTCCAGGCTTCAGGTTATGCGTCCTGAGGTCTCTGTCTGGATCTGAAAAAGAAATCAGAAACACTTTTGACGACCTTTTTCAAGGCTTGGCTCAACCGTGTGGCATGTTCCACCTTGTTTCCTGCCATCAGCTATAGGGTCTGTGGGAAGTAGAGGCCTAGCCTGGGTGCACAGCCAAAAAGTACTTCAAAGGGGGACAATCCCATCTTTCTGTTGGGGATGGTCCTAACTGAATGGTGGGCAGCAGGAAAGCACGCCATGGTTTCCCTGTTTCTTCCATGGCCTTCCGGATCTCTAACTGAAGAGTGCCGTTTAAAGTATCTCAAACGCACCACCAACTTGGGAAGGGCAAGGGGTGTGCAGGGCCTGTTCTACACCCAGGAGGGACAAGGTTTCAGACTTTACCTGTCTAGTGAAGTGGGTTCTGCGACCGGACTCTACGGTTTCTGGAAGTCCAAATCTGCAGAAAAATCTCACTCACCAACATCTTGGCTGTAGATCTGGCAGTAGCCTTGGTCATGGGAAAAGCTTCTGGCCACCCTGGAAAGAGATCAATGCACACAAGCATGTATTCCTACGTACCACTTTTTGGTAGCTGGATAAAATCCATCTGCAGTCTTTGGAAGGGATACAGCAGCTTGGGTGTCACCTTCTGTGGGGACTTTACCACCTTACCCGGGCTGTGGCGGGCACAGACTGTAAAGGCTTTCACTAGTCTAGTGACAGGGGTAGTAACGCCCGGAGCAAACCACTGGTGGTTTATGAGCACTAGCATGGCCATTTTGGATATGTGTGTGTGTTCGTGGGCTACTTGACTTACTGTCGGGTGCAGGGCTCTGGGCAGGCACACCCTCTCTCCCAGCATCCAGGTCCCATTGGCATCTGGGCTCCAGCTTTCCTCCACACTTCCTTCACTTCTGATGACTCTCGGGCCACCAGGGACTGGAGCACCTGTGGATCAAACTTTTAGCTCAGAACTCACCGTTGAGACTTCAGGACAGTCTCTGGGCTCCATCTGTGCAGCTGTCTTCGCCATCCCGTCAGCCACATACTTACCCTTGGCTTGTGGAGTTACCAAATTCTGTGTGCTTTTACTTTTACTATCCCCACCTCTTGTGGAAGTAAGAGAGAATCCATGAGCTCTTTAACCAACGTGTCATGCTTAAAGGGGGTCCCTGCATAGGTGAGGAAATCTCTAGCCTTCCATATGGGTTCATAGTCGTGTTTAGACCCCAGAACTATACCTTGAGTATAGATGTTTGCCCTTTTACCTTCCACCAGCTGTAGCACTTCCCTGAGTGCCATCACTTCACCTCCTGCGCTGACCTGTGTGGAGGGAGTGGTTCTGCTTGTACTACATCATGTGCGCCACTGACCACTGCCATCTATGAGAAAAAACTCAACATCTGGGTTAATCACCCTTCTCCCCCCCCCCCCTATGAATCCTGGAAGACTGGTGATAGAATGAAGGATTTAGAGCTGTGCACCTTATCAGTGTATGCTGGGGCATCAGTAGTGCACACTGGAGTCTGAGCTGTCTGGCCTTTGCTCAGATGCTTGGGCTGTACTTGGGTGAGGACACTGTGCAATGTATGTGGGGTTTGCACTGCAACTGAGTGATCTAGGGTCTCTAGGATCAACTCACTGGCCTTGCTGAGCAGATTGCTGGCTGCAGCTACTGACACATGAGGAGCTCCCCTCACGACTGAGTCTAACCGAGCCTAATAATGGGCCACTGGGGAGGCCACCACGTTCCTGGGCTAGAACACCTGTGGCCTAGATTCTCAGTGCAAAATAAAACAAAAGGTCTTATCCAATAGGATGTGCCTAGGACCGGGGCAGACAGGATTTGCCAGCTTAGGGCTATGGAATGCATCAATTTCCTCCTGACTAAGGGCAAATGGGGAAGAGGCAATGCAGTAACAAAGGGGCAGCATCAGGCTGGGGAAAGCAGACCTTATCCCAGGCCTGCAGGAGCTGGCCAGTCCTAGAAACATGTGAAGAGGCTTAGGGCCTCAGGACAGGGGCACATTCTGGACTGCCAGCTTTCTTTCCTCTGTCAGGTATCTGCCTGTGGCTGAGAAGCAGTGGCCTAGGAAGACCACCTTCTCCTGGCAGCACTGGAGTTTGTCTCTGGAAACCTTGCAACCCTACTGGAACAGAAAACATATATGGTCAATAAATGCATCCTGGCAAACAAAAACAGTAGGTCATCCGCATACTGAAAAGGAGAACATCCAGTAAGGGGCTAGTCTGCCAGTCTACTCCCTGTAGGGCCGTGGGGTATTGACTGGGTGAGTTTTACCCCCCTTGTGGGAATCTACATCAGGTATACTGGAATACTGAACTGGTAAAGGCAAATAGGTACTGGCAATCTTCAGGTAGGGGTCCAGAGAGGAGAACATTTGCCAAATCAATAACAGTGAATAATATGTCACTCTCGGGGACTGCTGCCAGTGTGGGCTAGGGACCATTGGGCTTCAGTAAACTCATTAGCAGCTTGGAGATCATGGACCATCCTACAAGTATCCGGCTGTTCTTTCTGGGTCTTTTTCTTGACTGAGAATGGGTTAAAATCATCATCGGGCTAGCAGGGGAGAATCACACATCAGTTCTACAATGAAAGGCACTAACTCTGTTTGGGGGGGCATTCAGAAGGGGGACTGTTCTCGCTGACATCCCTGTCTGTTACCACCCCCCTTGTCCCGCCCTGTTGGGGCCGTCTCCGCCACTCACTATAGTAATGTCTCCTCCCCACAGTCGAAACACGCCCACTTGGGTCGGGCTGTCAGTGGACCGCAACTTTCTCTCAGTCTCACTTTGCCGTGGTCTGTGAAACTGGTCTCTGTTTCCCTCTGGCTTTCAGTCACAATTTTATCAGTTCCTGTGTACGGAAGTCTGGTAGAGATGTCTCCAGTCCGTTACCACCTTTGGTAACAACCCATTACAAAACAGATGTACGCTACACTCTCAGGTCATTCCCCATGTGTCCCAAAGCTGCAAACCGTTCCCATGGAACTCTTTAATTACTGTGTGCGTCTCCGCTTTATCTCATCCAGACATATAGGATTCTCTTAACTATCTATAAACTTCTGGCCAGACTTCAACATCTCAACAAAATCCAGGTACACTTATGTTAGTTTTCTAATCAAAAAGGAACAAAAGTCAGTCATAGGCTCTGTAATACAGTCGGGGGGCTCGTTCTTGCTTATTCTGTTTGTTGGGTTACACAGGAGGACATCACATCATACTGTATTCTTGTTCCACAATCAAATTCCTTCGAGCCTCCTTTTTTTTTAGATTGTCAGGGAGAACTCTAAACGCAGCGATCTTCCCCCTTCTGTAAACAACTTCAGCTTACTCTAAGCGTCAAGGTCAGAACAGAACACACACTGATAACACAGCTCAGGTAGAGCCCTAGACTTTTGGAGAACTTCAGCGTCAAGGCCATTTACATGTCTTCACAAAACAAAACGCAGCTCCAACAGCCCTCACCCTTTTGTTAACCCCTTAAACGCCAGAAATCAGGTACCAGAGACATTGCAACACTTTTTATAGTAATTTTTCTCTAATTGTCGGGATCAAATAAATTTTAATAATACTCAAACAAACAACATCCCACAGTCCAAGACCCCTAGGAGACGCCTGAAATGGTGAAATATCACCAGCCGGCGTTTGTTTTCAAACGTCTGCTCAGAATCCCGAGGGGGGGTTCAGCTACTATCCTCAACCAGCCTTTATGGCTGCCAACAGAGTAGAGTCATAGGCAATCAACTTTCAGGGACTTGAAGGGAATATAACTTAAGGTGGCCGCCACTGAAGGATGGTAGGACGTGTCATCTTCTCTAACCACCAGATACAGGGGTGGAGTCTGCAATAGAGGGGCCATTTTTCTCTCCCTAAAAATATAATTAAATCTCTTTTTCTCAAATTCTTTCCACATCAAAAACTTGTCTCTTATCGCCTGTCTCTTTCTTCATTGGGCACTCTGAAGGATTCCTGTCACTCTGTCCTGGTCCGTCCGTCAAAGTCAGAGGCTCTAAGTGTCTGTTTGCAAATCTGATCAAGTTTTCTCACTTGTACAATCATCAGATCATCTGACACATCCCAAAACCTTCAAAACTTTAATATTACTTTTCACTTCAAACATAAAACTACAAGCCCTTATGTCCGATCATGTCAACTTGCACTTTTCCATCAGTCCTATTTAACTCAACAACCAACTGTCTGTGCATCTTTCCCCTTCATGTGAAAAACACGTCCCTTGTCCCTTTGTCTGCAATGCAACGCACTTGGCTCAATTCCAATTCACTCTGCCTAGCTGTCTGTATCTACAACTTCGATACCGTTACAGGGACACATCCCAAAAGATTCAGCGGATGCCAACATCTCGATTTATTGACAAACAAAGAAACTAGCTACCAGCGAATATCTCACAAAGGACGCTACACCAAGCCACTGCCTGACTAGACTGACTCTATACCAAGTCACTGTCTTCCAGACTGACTAAAACATGCTGCTGTCCTCCACTAGTTCTCACAGTCACACGAGACCGCTCAGACTCCCAAAGAAAGTCTAGTGCTCACCTGATCGGGGTGGGTCTCCGCAATCTGAACTCTGTCACAATCTCTGGGAAAAACCAGTCCCAAACAAACAGTATCCCAGACACTATGATAATCCGACTATCACAACAGAATATCTCCCACTCTAGCATTGCAGACATCTAAGGGTTACTACTTCCCGTCTCACAGCTTCAGCTAAAATCACAGACTGTCTAACCATCCGTCACTGTCCAGTCTCTGTCCAATCTCTGTCCAATCACCTTACAAAGTGATTCTTTGCCAAAAACTATGAGCTTAGGTTACATTGAACAACAGTGGCAAATATATAACCTAGAAACAGTCTTACCTGGTCCATCCAATTAGTGAACCAGAAGTGACATATCAAGATAGACAAAAAAACAGTTTACCCTGAGAGTTCTGTTCACCAAGCTGGTGGGGACCCTTCACGTAGGCTGTCTCAGTGTTGTTGTTGCTCACTCCTAAGCCCACCCAAACAAAAAGGGACGCCAATTGACAGGGATTTTTATGCAGGGCCTCAACAGCCCTCTTGACTTTTGTAAGGCGAGTCCTAATTAACCCTTTCATGATTGAACATAAAAACTAAGACACAGGTCAGTCTCTTAGTGTATGTCAAGATCTTCTCCCGTTTAATATCTCAAAATCATAATATCACAGACAGAAGAGTAGGCGTGAATAGTACACTGTAAAGTTATTGGTCATCAGCACATTCTGGGGAAAAAAAAATTAATTGTGCTCAGTTCTTAGAGACCTTGTACACAGATATTGTTTATACTAATTTCCTGAGAAGGAGATAAGTGGACTCCAGAATCATAATATCATGCAGCATCGAGGACAGACTGGCTTCTCATTAAATGTCAAAGGGTATTAGCTGACAGGCCAGCAAACAGGTTACATAAAATGAAGTTTGAATCATGACATTAACTGGACAGTGGTCAGGGAACATGGCCGCTGTATCTAAGATGGCGGACAGTAGTCAAGATGGCGTCCGAAACAAGTGCGATCTCCTTAACAGGAGAAATGGGGAATAAACTGTCGATAATAGTTCACAAAACCCAGGAACCTCTGTATGGCTGAGAGGCCTTCTGGGCATGGCCACTGAAGAACTGCAGACAGTTTTGTGGGATCCATCTGGAGGCCTCTGCCGGAAATTATATAACCGAGGAATGGAAGGCTGTGCTGGTGAAACTGGCATTTTTCCAGCTTGGCATAGAGATGATTGGCACGAAGTCGACCAAGAACTTGACGTACGTGTGTCAGGTGGGATACAAGGTCTGGAGAGTACACCAAGATGTCTTCCAGGTAGACCACGACACATCTATAGAGAAGGTCCCGGAAAATGTCATTAACAAATTCCTGAAAGACAGCAGGGGCGTTACACAGTCCAAAGGGCATTACTAAATATTCAAAGTGCCCGTCACGGGTATTACACAACGTCTTCCACTTGTCACCTTTGCGGATCCAGATGAGATTGTAAGCCCCCCGGAGATACAGCTTGGAGAACACCCCGGAAACGCGTAGGTGATCAAAGAGTCCTGTAATCAATGGCAGGGGGGAACAGTTTTTAACCATGATATTGTTCAGCCTGCGATAGTCTATACAGGGACGTAAGAAACCTGCGCCAGCTGGAGAGGAGGACTTGTGCATGAAACCTCTCTGAAGGTTCTCCTTGATGTATTCGGACATGGCAGCCATCTCGGGAACAGAAAGCGGATATACACAACCTCTGGGAAGACTGGCACCTCGAAGGAGATCCACAGGGACAATGCGGTGGAAAAGTCTCTGCTTGTTTCTTAGCGATAACATCTTCCAAATCCCGGTAACAAGCTGGTAGACCCTCCAGAGACTTGGAAGACACAGAAGAGGTCAGGACCGGAAGTGGTGCCACCATGTATCGAGATTGGCATTCAGGACCAATGCAGGATCTCACCAGTTTTCCAACTGAGGAATGGAGCATGGAGTTGAAGCCAAGGAAGATCCAGAAGAAGAGATAATGTGGAGTGAGGCAGGACATAGTAGACCTGTCTTTCTTGGTGTAGGACTCCAACTTGAAGGCGAATGGGTTCCATGCGGTACCGGACTGGATTGGAAAGAAGCTGTCCACTTACTGAAGAAATGACCAGAAGTGACTTAAGGGAACCACCGGAATTTGGTGCCAGAGTGGCATCCACAAAGTTCCCCACGAGAGTCCAGAAATGCTGAGACTTGCACGGGAGGGCCGGTACCGACACTGAGGAGGACTGGAACAGTCAGGCTTGGAGAAGCTGAATTCACACCTAAGGAAGCCCTAGGTGCTGGCGTTTCCAGGACATTAGGGATGGACTGGACAAGTCCTGATGAGGTGCTTGAGACTGGCACAGTACAAGCAGAGGTTTTCTTTGAAACATCTGGAACACTTCCCAGGCATAAGTCCTCATGCCGCAACTCTTCAGCTCATTCCAAGAACCGCACGTCTATCCAAGTGGCCATGGTGATAAGACCACTCAGAGTAGCGGGCAGATCACGGGAAGCCAATGTATCTTTAACCTGTGAGGACATTCCCTTCTTAAAAGTCGCACATAAGGCCGCGTTGTTCCAAGAAAGTTCAGATGCCAAGGTGCGGAACTACACAGCATATTCACCCACAGATGAGTCTCCTTGGCATAAGTTCAGTAGCGCTGTTTCTGCTGAGGAGGCTTGTGCGGGTTCCTCAAACACAGACCGGAGAGTAGTTTGGGTGGCCGTAGCTGGATCGTTCCTGTCCCACAAAGGAGTAGCCCAGGCCATGGCTTTCCTGAGAGGAGGCGGATGATGAACGCCACCTTGGAGCGCTCGCTGACAAACTGGGATGGCATTAACTCTATGTGCAGCGAGCACTGTTCGATGAAACCTCTGCACAGTTTGGGATCGTATTTATTAGGCATAGATAGTCCTAGGGTGCCGTGGACTAGCCGGGATGACGGGAGAAGTCGCAGAGGTAGACGCTGGAACTGCCGCAGGAGTAGTCACAGGAGCCGGATGCTGAGGCTGGGAATAAAGCAGCTGTTTGAGAGCAGAAGCGACTTGGCCTAAAAGTTCTCCTATGGCAGCAATCTGCTGCGACTGCCGGGCGAGTATTTTAACATGGCTCCTTCGCAGGGTCCATGTCTGGATCTGTGAGTCTGTGGACCCTCTGGACCACCACGGGAGATGGTACTAGCCGACACCTGGGACCGGAGTCTAAGTGGCACCTGGTCTTCACCAGAAACTGCCGCAAAGCGGGATGGTCTTGCTGTGGTGGGGTACCACCAGGTCGTTCCACAGTTGCGACTAGCCCGCGGTGGCAGCCAAAGTACCAATGCAGGAGTCTGTACTCGAGGTGACAGTGGGAGAACAGCACAGGAAGGCACACTAGGACTCACATCAGGAATAGCAGGAGCTGGCACACGGATCAGAAATAAAGGAATGGACTGGCACACTGGAATGGAACGCAGGATGCACAAGAACGCAGGATACACAGGAACCCAGGGTACACAGGAACGCAGGATACACTGTAGGGCTTTCCCGGATGTGGCCAACGCCAATCACCTGTGCACTGGCCCTTTAAATCTTGAAGTACCACCACGCAGTCTTATAGCCAGTCACAGTTGTGAGTTTTTGTTGTGCCATATCCAGAAATGGTGTGGACAACTTTAAATCACTTCCTTTGTCTCTCAGAACACGTGCATTCTGGGAGTGTCTAAAAAGGATAATTAAGTGACCTTGCATACCCTTCAGGGGTCCTAAACGTCATGGTTTCCTTAACACTCACATAGGTAAGTCAACATAGCAATGAAATCAGAATATAACTACTATAATACTGCCCCCCCATGTGTCCAACTACATATATACTATAATACTGCTTGCTATGTACAAGAATATAACATCTATAATACTGCTTGCTATATACAAGAATATTACTACTATAATACTGCTTGCTATGTACAAGAATATAACTACAAGTATAATATTGTATATACTGTGTATTAATAAATAACCAACACCCCCATATCTTCCCACTTCTCACAAAGTAAGCTCATGTCCTCCTCTCTCACATAACCTGTACTCCTGCATCCTATTTCCACAACCTTTACCCTCATGTCCCTTTTCCTCTCACTGAGAGAAACATAGCACCCAAACCCCAAGGCCCCCTCCTCCTCCTAAAGTCAGCAAGCCTATGCCCTCTTCCCACATAGTAAGCACTCCCATGTACTCCTCCTCACACAGTCATCACCTCTTTTCTGCCTTGTCCTCACATACTGAGCACCCTCATGTTGGCCTATTCTGAACACACTCAGTACATTATCCCATTCTCATCACACGCACAGCACCCCTATGTCTGCAAACACTCAGTACCCCATGTCTCTTTCTCCTCATTTACTCTGCTTCCTTCTCATAAAGAAAGCAACGTCATATCTGCCCACTTGTCTTTACACGACCAGCCCTTATTGCCTTCATGTTCAAGCTATAGCCTTCATACTGACTCTAATAACATCCCCTTAGGTCCTTCTACTCAGGAGAATATAGCCAATAAATTTCAATATAGATGGATACACATTTGCTATATCCACCTGGGCAATAGAGCTTGAAGTGAAGAAATACAAGGCTCTGCAATACAGTTCAGTGAGCTTGCTGCACGTTGATTACGTTTTTAAAGCGAATTGTGGCAAAAATGCAGTGGACCCATACTGATTTGTTATCTGTGAAACAAAATGTACTGTAATATATTATGTAAGTTGCATCATTTAATATTCAGTACAATGTATCTCCAGTACCCAATTCATATTGAGTTCTTACTCAGATTTAGTGCAACAATATTATTATCTGTATATTCCCATATCTCAAAGGGACAAAAATCTCCCTAAACCAATAACTTTTCGATATGAGTTATGTGGCCATAAATAGAGGAAGCAATGAAGCTCCAATGGCAGTCTTTCAAATGTCACTATTATAGCCTATTAAAGACAGGCGGTAATAGGGGAGCATTATTTTTACAATTAAACTTAACACAATTGTATCACAGTATGTTGTATGAGTATTTACACAACTTTGATTTTAAGCATCTTAAAAAGTTTTAAAAAATGAACAAAATTAAATGCCCAAAAATTCAAAGCACGCCAATGTTCCTATAATAAACATAACAATAAATAAAAAGAATCTGATTTACAGCATCTCAAAATGCATGTTCTATCAAAATCTATCATATGGTGAAAGCCTTAAAAGAAGTAGAGGTCCAAGTGTCCAATAGCCATTAAAATTTGAATAAAGCGTCATCAAAAGGTTGCAGTTTCAAAAATTATATCCATGAAAGCATGAGTTCACCCTACATAAGACGACATTTTATACACCTCAGTGTAAGAAATCTAAAATCATTTTTTTTCCAAAAGATGAAAAATTTTATAAAGGGTTACAACTAGAGATGAGCGAGCACTAAAATGCTCGGGTACTCGTTATTCGAGACGAACTGTTCCCGATGCTCGAGTGCTCGTCTCGAATAACGAGCCCCATTGAAGTCAATGGGACACTCGAGCATTTTTCAAGGGGACCAAGGCTCTGCACAGGGAAGCTTGGCCAAACACCTGGGAACCTCAGAAAAGGATGGAAACACCACGGAAATGGACAGGAAACAGCAGGGGCAGCATGCATGGATGCCTCTGAGGCTGCTTAATCGCACCATTATGCCAAAATTATGGGCAACAGCATGGCCATGACAGAGTGACAGAATGAAGCTAGATAGCATCTAAAACATCCAATAATTGACCCTGACACTATAGGGGACGGCATGCAGAGGCAGCGGCAGCTTTTTTAAAAAAGTGTCCACGCTTACTGTTAGAGGAGGCCGAAATAGCTCAGTTGGGAGAGCGTTAGACTGAAGATTTAAAGGTCCCTGGTTCAATCCCGGGTTTCAGCATCTTTTCACACCATATAAATGTACAAAAATACAACACACCACGTTTAAAAAATTTACTTCCGGTTTGGAAAATTTTGTTATTCTTGTAATTGTATTCACAATGTCTTTGCATTTCTATGATGTGGAACATCTTCAAATTCCCAAAACAGTGACCTCCGGCCTCTCACGTTCCATACAAAAATTTGTACCGCCATTTTGATTTACCGTGAAAGAAAGAAAGAAGAGAAAAGAAAGAAAGGGAAAAAAAAAAGGAAAAGAAAAGAAAAGGAAAAAAGAAACCACCTTAAACCTCTGCTCACCCTCAGCTGGGCCCCTCTCCCTCCCTCCCACCCTCCACCCCCTCCCTTCTACCTGACCTGCTCATATTGGCAGCTCTCTTCTCTCCAGCATATCCCCTCTCCTTCCCCAAGAGTCACCCCCAAAATATATTACACATCAATGTATCTTCCTCTGGGAGGTACTGTCTAGATTTGGGTTGGGCGACCTGTTTTTGAACTGGGTCAAACTCTTTTATAAATCCCCGAGGGTCTGCATCAGGGTGAATAGTGATTTCTCCCCTTTCTTTACATTGTCTAGAGGGACAAGGCAGGGTTGCCCCCTGTCTCCGCTCCTATTTGCGTTCTTTATAGAGCCCCTGGCAATAAAACTGAGGGCAGACAGTGTAATAGAGGGGGGAGGAATAGCTGGTGTTGAGGATAAGATAATGTTATATGCTGATGATGTCCTTCTCTTCCTCAAAGATTCTGATATATCGGCTCCAAAGGCCCTAAAGGTTATTCAGGAGTACGGTAGGTTTTCGGGTTTTGAGATACGGGCTGGATATAATAATGAGAATGTCATTCCTGCATCTTTCAGACGTTTTTTAACCTCTCTAAACTTCACTTGTTTTTGCTGCGTGGCCTTGGAATAATCTGGAAAGAAAAAAACTTTGGTGCCCTTATAGGTAATTTCTTGATTATCATGAGAAAATCTAATAATTGCCTCTCTGTCCTGAAAGGAGAGTAGTTTAGCAAGAATGGCTCGAGGTGGGGCACCAGGTGGAGGTTTTTTACTAGGTATGCAGTGAGCTCTCTCTATTGTGAACATTTTAGAAAGCGAATCTTGACCCATTAGCTCAACCAACCAGATTTGAAGCCACGACTCCAGCCCCTCTGTACCAATTTCCTCAGGTATCCCTAGAATACGAATATTGGAGCCTCTGTACCAATTTCCTCAGGTATCCCTAGAATACGAATATTGGAGCATCGGGACCTGTCTTCCAGATCCGTTAATCTTTCTTTCAAGACTTCATTCTCCCTAAGAAGACCTGAGAATTCTTTTTTTATCCCTTTAGTTTCCATCTCCAAAGCTTTTACTTGAGCGGCTGTGCTTGATATTTTTTCACGGATCTTTGTCATCTCTTCCTTTATAGAGCCTGTTTCTATTGAGTCCCAACTTGAGCCGCTAGTTCTTCTACTGTCGCCCCTGTTTTTTGGACAGTATTTAAAATCTCTGATAATATGGGATTAACATCTCCTTCCACTGTTGGTGTTTCTGAGCTAGCCCCAGCATGGGCCTCTACTATTTCTGCCACTGTTTGCGGGTCCCCTTGGACTGACTTTGTAGTTTGTCTAGTTTTGGTAATGGGGGAGCTCCACAGCTTATCTATTTTAGCAGATGTCTCTGATTTAGACCCCACCCTATCTTTTGCTTCCTTTGGAGAGACCCCTCCTGCCGATTTATGGTTTTTTGGGGGCATTTTGTTCTATAGCTGTATTTAAACCGTTATACTGGTTAATGTAAGTATTAACCCTTTAAGAGTTAAGCCGATCCAGCGGCCCCGACAATCAAAGATCTAAATAAATAATAGCTATATATGACTACAGAACTAAAATACAGTTAGTAAACCAAACAGCAATTGCTTCAGTCAGATTTAACTGGAGATATTAACCCTCTGCAAAATAAACAAGTATAATAAACAATCCGGTCTCTGGTCAGCCAAAATATTGAATCCAAGAAACCTTGAAATAAGTAGAACAGTTATCTAGCGAGAATGGCCCAAATTAAGTTGATTGGGTCCTAGCTCCTAGGAGCGACTGTTGATCTTGGATGGTGTAGCAAATAACTGTATAAAGCCCCTGAATCGGGCCCGGATATAGTAGGGGACCCCTGAGTTGTGACCCCCAAAAGGCTTCAATTCCACCTCAATAGATGTTTTGGTCAATTTTTTTTTTGGCCGACAATATTTACTCGAAGCGGGGAAAACAGTTATACCGGGCAGACCGGTCCAAGATCAGCAGGGGTGTAAAGTTTGAAAAACAATAAGATTCACTAGAGAAATTAACGCTATGCAGAATGAACAATTATAACAAGGAGACCAGTACTATTCGACAGAAATAGTAAGTCCAAAAAAAAAAAAAAAAAGAAAAAAAGCAATAAAGCGAGTCCGTGGTTATATAGCAGAAAAAGCCTTGTTTAGGTTAGTTAAGCGTTGATTCCAGGAAGCGTTTACGACTGTTAGTATTGGACAGTATAACACGTAGCCACTTGCCAAAATCCAGTAGCGGACAGCGGGATTGAGGAACTCAGCTTACTTCAATTCTACGTCATCAAATTTTAGTTAGAAATATTAATGCACAGTTATAGCAACCGAACCAGTCCAAGCCCGGTCCAGATGTAAGGTCCAGGGGGTGACCAAGCCCTTTAAGCGATTCTATAGTAAATATAGCTTTTACCAGATTAATTAGGCTGTAACACCTGGTCACTTTTACCGTAGTTAGTCTAGATGATGTATCAGATAAATATATAACACTCTGATAAAGTTAGTTCAAGGTATTCGTTTGAGAGATCCTTCCCAGCTGTTAGTCTCTGTAAAGGTAGACAGACGTATAATACCATATTGCGCACAGCGACAAACAACATTCAGAGTCAGTTGGCATAAGCAGGCATGTTCAGTCAGAGCTAGTAAAGCGTGTGGTAATCAAGTTACTCCAGTAAGATAAACTGGCAATGATGATCATTGAAATAAAGAGGAAATTCCTCAAGATCATAAAAGCATGCCATATACCTGGACTCTATTGAGCCCCCCTAACAGTATATCCCCAATTGGGGGCTGCTATCAAATTAGTAAAACAATGCTGGAATTTTCATCCAGTAAGGGGGGTAGGTATTGCCAGGCATACATCAAACCTTAGAGACTTCATCATGTTGGGGCTTTTCGGAGTTGACAACTCCCTTACTGCACTGGTCCGTCCCGTCATGGCTCCTGCCACGCTCACCCGCCTTCATCTTGCTGTTGTTCTCCGTTTGAGGGGACTACCGCAGCTGTCAGGGGAAGGGAGCTGATGTCCGCCGCTTCTAGTGCTCTGGTCGGCACTGCCGGAGTCCTCGCAGCTCACCCCTCCACTCCGCTTCACCTTCCTAGGGGGCAGCGAGGTTTGGTCCATGGTCCGCCCGTCCTGTCAAGGATGACCTCCCATCATGCCGCAGGTGCTCTACGGGGTGAGGAGGAGGAGCCGGGATCACGTCACGTCCTCACGTCATCCCGCTCTCACGCTGTCAGGAATAAGGAACATTAGTGACCGCTATAAGACAACATATCAGCCGTCACTTATGGGTCCATTCAGGTCCGTTCAGTCTCCTAGTGGTGTAAGGTCCGCCACCTGCCCAGGACTGAGGGATGACGAGCGGAGAAACAACAGATTAGGAGGAACAAATTTTATTCTACAAAACACAAACTTATGATGACTGAATTATCGGGGAACACACATGTACACAGAAGATGTCATCACTCTGCAAAGTCATTGGGGCTCATTTACTAAGGGTCTGTACGCTGCACTTTCGTCGGGTTTCCTGAATATTTCCGATTTGGGCCGAATTGCCGGCGCCATCAGTCGGTAGCTCTAGGCACAGCAGCAGTGCCGTCGCTAAGCGACAGCAGGCGGTGCTCAAACTGCTGAGCCTAGGCGATAAAAGGCACACCGCCCAAGAGCTATTACAGGGCATTCCACATCAAACTTGTTAACTTTGTCGCCACCCTGCTGTGTAAGCCACAAAATATACTGGAAAACTTTTTTCATTTACGGATATTATTTCAGCGCTTCTTGCGCAGATGTTTACATTCCCCTCACCCGCCATATCCCAAACTTATAAGAACGCTACTACACTTGATCTTATACAAAAGGTTCTTAGAAGTGCTGTTTGGGGAGTAGCCTAGAGACAGGGGCTTGGATTGGCGAAAGCTCGCCTGGCAGCGGAGCGCCAGCTCCATGCCAAGATCCAACTAACATAGTTTTAACTGCAGCACCTTTAATCTACTACTAGTTCACTGCCTCCATACATGGTCCCCTTATCAAACGAGCTGTGTCAGGCAGAATTTTGGGTTGTTTTCATGGCTTCCATGTTAACTTTGTCGCCACCCTGCTGTGTAATCCACAAAATATACTGGCAAACTTTTATCATGTACCGATATTATTTGAGCGCTTCTTGCTCACCTCCTTTGGTTCCTCTCTGCCACCCATTGGTTTGAAGCCTGAGTCCATTTAGGGTATGTCGCCATGACACTCTCTAGCCTGCCGCTGCTGCCTCTGCATGCCGTCCCCTATAGTGTCAGGGTCAATTATTGGATGTTTTAGATGCTATCTAGCCTCATTCGGTCACTCTGTCATGGCCATGCTGTTGCCCATAATTTTGGCATAATGGTGCGATTAAGCAGCCTCAGAGGCATCCATGCATGCTGCCCCTGCTGTTTCCTCGATTAAGCAGCCTCAGAGGCATCCATGCATGCTGCCCCTGCTGTTTCCTGTCCATTTCCGTGGTGTTTCCATCCTTTTCTGAGGTTCCCAGGTGTTTGGCCAAGCTTCCCTGTGCAGAGCCTTGGTCCCCTTGAAAAATGCTCGAGTCTCCCATTGACTTCAATGGGGCTCGTTACTCGAAACGAGCACTCGAGCATCGGGAAAAGTTCGTCTCGAATAACGAGTACCCGAGCATTTTAGTGCTCGCTCATCTCTATTCCCAATCTAAGTGTGGGCATTTAGGCACTTTGTCAAAAATATTTCTTCCCCAAGAGTCACCCCCAAAATATATTACACATCAATGTATCTTACGGGGGTCTTCTTCTTCCCCTAAGTTGAGAGTCTATCTAAAACCCCTTTGACTCCAGCCAGCTTGAGGCCTCCTCAGGATTTTCAAAAAAATTACTTTTGTCCTGAAATATAATTCTCAAACGGGCTGGATATAATAATGATAATGTCATTCCTGCATCTTTC
Organism: Engystomops pustulosus; assembly: GCA_019512145.1. Lineage (NCBI taxonomy): Eukaryota > Metazoa > Chordata > Amphibia > Anura > Leptodactylidae > Engystomops > Engystomops pustulosus. The sequence goes on from WNYA01000075.1 coordinate 164,160, forward strand.
AGCCGTTTTTTAACCTCCCTAAACTTCACTCGTTTTTGCTGCGTGGCCTTGGAATAATCTGGAAAGAAAAAAACTAAAAAAAAATCAATTTCTTGATTATCACGAGAAAATCTAATAATTGCCTCTCTGTCCTGAAAGGAGAGTAGTTTAGCAAGAATGGCTCAGGGTAGGGCACCAGGTGGAGGTTTTTTACTAGGTATGCGGTGAGCTCTCTCTATTGTGAACATTTTAGAAAGCGAATCTTGACCCATTAGCTCAACCAACCAGATTTGAAGCCACGACTCCAGCCCCTCTGTACCAATTTCCTCAGGTATCCCTAGAATACGAATATTGGAGCGTCGGGACCTGTCTTCCAGATCCGTTAATCTTTCTTTCAAGACTTTATTCTCCCTAAGAAGACCTGAGAATTCTTTTTTTATCCCTTTAGTTTCCATCTCCAAAGCTTTTACTTGAGCGGCTGTGCTTGATATTTTTTCACGGATCTTTGTCATCTCTTCCTTTATAGAGCCTGTTTCTATTGTAAGAGTCCCAACTTGAGCCGCTAGTTCTTCTACTGTCGCCCCTGTTTTTTGGACAGTATTTAAAATTTCTGATAATATGGGATTAACATCTCCTTCCACTGTTGGTGTTTCTGAGCTAGCCCCAGCATGGGCCTCTACTATTTCTGCCACTGTTTGCGGGTCCCCTTGGACTGACTTTGTAGTTTGTCTTGTTTTGGTAATGGGGGAGCTCCACAGCTTATCTATTTTAGCAGATGTCTCTGATTTAGACCCCACCCTATCTTTTGCTTCCTTTGGAGAGACCCCTCCTGCCGATTTATGGTTTTTTGGGGGCATTTTGTTCTATAGCTGTATTTAAACCGTTATACTGGTTAATGTCAGTATTAACCCTTTAAGAGTTAAGCCGATCCAGCGGCCCCGACAATCAAAGATCTAAATAAATAATAGCTATATATGACTACAGAACTTAGACATAAAATACAGTTAGTAAACCAAACAGCAATTGCTTCAGTCAGATTTAACTGGAGATATTAACCCTCTGCAAAATAAACAAGTATAATAAACAATCCGGTCTCTGGTCAGCCAAAATATTGAATCCAAGAAACCTTGAAATAAGTAGAACAGTTATCTAGCGAGAATGGCCCAAATTAAGTTGATTGGGTCCTAGCTCCTAGGAGCGACTGTTGATCTTGGATGGTGTAGCAAATAACTGTATCGGGCCCGGATATAGTAGGGGACCCCTGAGTTGTGACCCCCAAAAGGCTTCAATTCCACCTCAATAGATGTTTTGGTCAATTTTTTTTTTGGCCGACAATATTTACTCGAAGCGGGGAAAACAGTTATACCGGGCAGACCGGTCCAAGATCAGCAGGGGTGTAAAGTTTGAAAAACAATAAGATTCACTAGAGAAATTAACGCTATGCAGAATGAACAATTATAACAAGGAGACCAGTACTATTCGACAGAAATAATAAGTCCAAAAAAAAAAAAAAAAAGAAAAAAAGCAATAAAGCGAGTCCGTGGTTATATAGCAGAAAAAGCCTTGTTTAGGTTAGTTAAGCGTTGATTCCAGGAAGCGTTTACGACTGTTAGTATTGGACAGTATAACACGTAGCCACTTGCCAAAATCCAGTAGCGGACAGCGGGATTGAGGAACTCAGCTTACTTCAATTCTACGTCATCAAATTTTAGTTAGAAATATTAATGCACAGTTATAGCAACCGAACCAGTCCAAGCCCGGTCCAGATGTAAGGTCCAGGGGGTGACCAAGCCCTTTAAGCGATTCTATAGTAAATATAGCTTTTACCAGATTAATTAGGCTGTAACACCTGGTCACTTTTACCGTAGTTAGTCTAGATGATGTATCAGATAAATATATAACACTCTGATAAAGTTAGTTCAAGGTATTCGTTTGAGAGATCCTTCCCAGCTGTTAGTCTCTGTAAAGGTAGACAGACGTATAATACCATATTGCGCACAGCGACAAACAACATTCAGAGTCAGTTGGCATAAGCAGGCATGTTCAGTCAGAGCTAGTAAAGCGTGTGGTAATCAAGTTACTCCAGTAAGATAAACTGGCAATGATGATCATTGAAATAAAGAGGAAATTCCTCAAGATCATAAAAGCATGCCATATACCTGGACTCTATTGAGCCCCCCTAACAGTATATCCCCAATTGGGGGCTGCTATCAAATTAGTAAAACAATGCTGGAATTTTCATCCAGTAAGGGGGGTAGGTATTGCCAGGCATACATCAAACCTTAGAGACTTCATCATGTTGGGGCTTTTCGGAGTTGACAACTCCCTTACTGCACTGGTCCGTCCCGTCATGGCTCCTGCCACGCTCACCCGCCTTCATCTTGCTGTTGTTCTCCGTTTGAGGGGACTACCGCAGCTGTCAGGGGAAGGGAGCTGATGTCCGCCGCTTCTAGTGCTCTGGTCGGCACTGCCGGAGTCCTCGCAGCTCACCCCTCCACTCCGCTTCACCTTCCTAGGGGGCAGCGAGGTCTGGCCTGTGGTCCACCCGTCCTGTCAAGGATGACCTCCCATAATGCCGCAGGTGCTCTACGGGGTGAGGAGGAGGAGCCGGGATCACGTCACGTCCTCACATTATCCCGCTCTCACGCTGTCAGGAATAAGGAACATTAGTGACCACTATAAGACAACATATCAGCCGCCACTTATGGGTCCATTCAGGTCCGTACAGTCTCCTAGTGGTGTAAGGTCCGCCACCTGCCCAGGACTGAGGGATGACGAGCGGAGAAACAACAGATTAGGAGGAACAAATTTTATTCAACAAAACACAAACTTATGATGACTGAATTATCGGGGAACACACATGTACACAGAAGATGTCATCACTCTGCAAAGTCATTGGGGCTCATTTACTAAGGGTCTGTACGCTGCACTTTCGTCGGGTTTCCTGAATATTTCCGATTTGGGCCGAATTGCCTGAGGATTCTAGCGCACGCGATTGGATTGTGTCGCATCGGCGGCGGCTTTCACGCGACAGAAATTGGGGGGCGTGGCCGTCAGACAACCCGACGGATTCGGAAAAACTGCGGAATTTAAAAAAGAATTTGTGTGTCGCAAGATCAGCACTTACATGCACCGGGAAGAAGCAGGTGAACTCCGCCGGACCTCGGCGCAGCAGCGACACATTCAGGATATTGGGCGCACGGACCTTAGAACCTGAATCCTCGTCGGACCAGGTAAGTAAATGTGCCGCATTATATCCACATTATTGGTTGGGGTACCGGTAGTTTCAGGATAAATGCTTCATGTGAGTTTATATCCTATATGCTGAGTATTAGAACATCTTCTGGAGCCAGAGCCAGGACAAATCTATTATTGTTCATGCAATGCTAAGACTTGTGCAGGTGGAGCCAGAAGAAGAAGTAACATCTGTTCTAGACAAATTATTCTATTACTGCTATCAGACTTATTTCCTGATCTCCACCATCACTAAACCAAAGGAGAGGGACGCTGAGAAATGTCAGACACTCTGATAATGGGGCTCATTTACTAAGGACTGTCGAACGATCTGACGGATTCGGACAATACGCGGGATTTAACTTGAAAATTGTGTTCCATCCAAGCACTTCCATACACTGGGAAGAAGAAGGTGAATACATGCAGGATATCGGGTGCACGATCTTCATGAATCGCGGCAGAGTTCATCCTCGTTGGACAGTCCTGATCGGGGATTGCGAAGGGACCAGGTAAGTAAATGTGCCCCAATGTGTCACACAGCCACCATGCAAGGGTTTGAAGACATCTCCTCAGGCTCGACAGCTGAGCAAATTGAATTGTTCCCTCAAATTCTGCTTCAGTTTTGGGTTACTATAGATCAGAAGAGTGGATTGTCCAGTGGGAAATAACAGCAGTATCATTAGACAGATCCAGGACCCAACACTATAATCCACAAATGTCTCCAGTGCCATAAGGACTATGGCCAGAATGGTAATGAGATACAAGACCAGAAGACCCATCATTGTATGGACTGCACTTTGATAGTCCTTCACGTTGGTGTTGACTAACGTCCCATTAGTCTTCATCTGGTGGTCATAGACCCTGAGGAACCAGGCGCTGGTGACAGTCATTATTATGATTAAAGTGAAAGGCAAAAAGTTCAGAACTAAAACGACATTTGAAATTTTAATTTTTTTCATTTTATTTTCCAATGTCTCCACTTCAATCGCCGTTGAGTTCTTTTCATTTGGATGTGGACCTGATGCAGCTAATGATAGGAAACTCACACTAAGAGACACAGTTTCCACCAATAAAATCAGCCTCCAGGTAAGGACATTGATCTTACTCTTGATCTTCATTAGAAGTCCAGGCCAAGGAGGGGCAATTTTAGTGAAGTAAAAGAAGCAAAGAGCAGCCGTGAGCCAAGCACTGGACGTGATGGTGCACACAGTCACGTAGGAGATGAAGGGAAACACAAAGCCCACGCGATACAGATAGGACCATATGGAGTTGGTGGCCAAGTAGACTGACATGACGATGGTGAAGGACACATTGGAAACATTCAGAGATATCAAGATTTGGTTTAATGGAGAAACACTTTTCTTTTGGAAACCATCGATAGTCAGAGAAGTGATTATGAAGACACTGGAGGACAAGTCCGCGATGGCTATGAGAAGAATAATCACCAGAAAAACCTCCATCTTAGAGTTATTCACACTGAGAATTGTAAGCAAGTTACAATGAAGGACTTACGAGGTTGTGTCTTCCCTCGTCACCCCGGCTGCAGGAGATGTTGGGTTTCGGTTTTTTTACGGGACGTCTTGTTTGTATAAAAGATATTGATCATAAAATCCCAAACTGAATATCATAAAGACTCCATCTAGAAGAAGATGTGAGATTAGAAGCAGATTGTAAACTGCTGGATGACACTTGTGCTCCCTGGGAGCTTTTTCATACTTTACTTTTCATATATGCAAACTCAGCACATTCAGCATTATGTAACCCTTGTATTGCCGTCATTATTTTACATTGATGTCTGTTCTCTTTTGGTTCTCATCAACATCACCACATACTTCACATAGTTTCATAAAAGTCTTCAAAATACCTTAAAATTATCAACACCTAACCCTAACCACTAGCCCTAACCCCTAACCCACCTAACCCTAACCCTACTAACCCTAACCATTAACCCTCACCCACTAACCCTAACCCCTAAACCTAACCCACTAACCCTACTAACCCTAACCCCTAACCCTACTAATCCTACTAACCCTACTAACCCTAACCCACTAACCCTAACCCCTAAACCTAACCCACTAACCCTAATCCCTAACCCTACTAACCCACTAACCCTAATTCTAAACCAGGTAGAAATGGCAAATTTCTGAGAAACTCGTCCAGCGGATGTGATTCACCAATATGGTTGTGTAGAATAAGACCACGGCTGATACATTCATTGAATAAGCCCAAATTCTCTACAACTTTGTGAAAGACTACGATGGTTGTAACATGGAAATTGAAGCACAAGGCAGTGTTCAAGGACTTCTAATGGATTCACAGGTAGGTGATCCCACTGTTGTGAGCAAGTGAGAGATGGGTCTGTGGTCTTCTTCGTGGATCCTAAAGATGCTTTCCACTCCAACGATTGGATGAATGGCTAAACACAACTCCCAATGAGATCCGCATAGCAAGCGTCCTGTGTGCTATGGGATGGGGCATCATGAAAGCCATCGCAGAAGTATCGTAGAAGTCAATGTAATTAGACATAAGAATTGCCTTCATATCATTAGAGAAGTCTCTTCCGCAGCTTCTCACAGCCCATGATGGCTTCCTCCTGGAGATTTTATCTGATCTTCACTTAATGGCCTTGGAATAAGGATGAGTGTCCAGTCTCAATCATGAATGAAGATATGATGATATACTGATGTCTCAATGCTCCGGGATCCCAATGTTCTACTTTGCTGATGTATCACATAGTGTGACAGAGGATTATAGTCATCATCTAAGGAGTTACTACTTACATTCCTACTGTACTTCTTGTCTATTGTGCTTGTTATATCAAAAGGAAAAAACTGTAAATGTTGGTTAACGGAAGTTATAGACGGCAATCAGGGCACGCATTTCACAAGACAGTTTGGTAAAAGTGGTTACAGATACTCACCGGATACAGATATTGTAGATGGTAAAATCCAACGAAATCAAAATGCAATGTTGTGTGATCGGACAAAAAGAATTTTCCCAAACATGATCAAGATGTGAGGTCTCCAGTTCATCAGGCTGGAATTGTGGAAGCGGCTGAACATGGCCGTCTCATGCTGTGTCTGTTACTCACCATAGAGGACAATGGGAGACAGCGAGCAGCTACAAGTGGCCTAATAACTGACCGACCAGAAGAGATTTCCTCCAGAAGAGTCTAAGATCCATCGGCCTCTGACAGAAGTTCTCCAACCCTTGCCCTTGGATGAAGAGGGGATGCTGCCTCCAAAAAACACTTGGGGTCTCAAAACGCCAATTCACTCCATATTTCTCTTTCATGTCATAAAGCAGAGTGATGGCACAAGAAATACATGCTGGTATGCACAAGCGTCTTCTCAGTTTGGTCTTCTCATGGCTCTTCACATGAGAACCTGGATTTGGACTAGTACCTCACCCTGACAAACCCTACAATCTCAATGAGCTATGGCCTTGAGACGTTTCCCCCCAGGCTCCTTCACCATTCTGTGCTCTCTCACTTCTGATCACACACCTGATAAATGAGGCTTTTTCCATTTTAAAAATCTGTCTTTGCTCTTTATTTAGTTGGGAATATACAGTAAGTCCACCAAAGTGTTCCTGATCACCTAAACCCAAAGTCGACCAACCACAGATGCACATGTGGAATTAATGTGCATATGATTAGAATATTAACTCCACCATATGTTATCATGTCACCCAAATAAAACATAAACCAGCAGAGGCCACTAAACTGAACACTGGTCTGGACTTTGCATTAAAAAACATAGTAAAATATTACACAATTCTGTAAATAAGATCATATTGACTTAAAGGGTTTGGCCACTCTTTTACACAAGTTTCCCTCGTGTCTTTACTACTTTAATACTAAACCCTGAATGTTCATCAATTGATTCAGCATTCCTGCTACTGACATTTGTTCAGTCTGCAGACTCCCTGTGATTATTTGTTTATATGTGTGAGCACTGATAAATAGGAGGAGCTACAGCAGCTGATCCCCCTTCCCTCTTATTGGGTCTGTCAGTGAAACAAAGATGCACATTGGAAGAGGCAATGAGGACGTCTGGAGCAGTAGGAGAGAGGAAGCCGTGTATATATGCAGAGGGCAGCGCAGGGAAATATAGCTGTAATAATCTACCATTGAGGTTCCATCATTATAGTGAACCAGGGGCAGTGGCACAAAATAATTTTCCCTCCAAACCACTGTAAATTTGGAAAGTTTCAGCCGATGTAAATCATCCTATAGTAACATAAACAAGACACAGGTGACGGATCCGGTATCATCCAGCTCTACTGCACAGATTTACATGATTTGTGGAGAAGGATGTGGACTTCAAGCTGCTTTCTTCTTCTCATGGTCAATAGAGATTTTTCCTCTCGTTAAAAGATACATCCCAAACATAAAGACCATGATGTCTACTCTAAGACTTTTGAGGTTTATCCTTATGGTCATCAGTGGGGTCTGTGGGACCTTCTTTAACTGCTCAATTGTTGGATTGAATTTCAGGTTCTGGAGAGACATCACCATCTCTGGGAGCTACAAGAAGATCCTCTTCGTTATCGGTCTCGTAAACATTTTCATGCAAGGAATCTTGATCTTTGAAGGCATTTTTGACACTCTACCTTTTGGCAGAGACCAGACTCGATTATTGCTCATTATGACCTTAGAATTTGCTCTCTTTGGAGTGAGTATCTGGAGCACCACCTGGCTCTCCATGTTCTGTTGTCTCCGGCTGCTGAATTCCTCCCACTGGCTTTTCCTTAAGATAAGGGTGAAGTTTTTTTCTTGGCTCTCTTACCTGATAGTGGCCTCAGCCTTGGTCTCTCTGGCCATTAATTTGCCAATATTCTGGACGACCACCCTGGATAATCCTTACAATACAAGTGAGTTCACCAACATGTCCGGTCAAAGAATTACTGTGGACTATTACTACATGATCTTCAGCTTAGTCTTCAGCTTCAGTTTCCCCTTCTCCATGACTTGTGTTTCCATTGGCCTCAGTGTCTCTACATTATTACGACACATCTGGAGAATCAGTAATAGCGACTCCCATCTAACATCTGCCCAGCTGCAGGGGCATCACCAGGCGGTCAGGACGATGGTCATACGGGTTGTGGTAGACTTCTTATTCTTTCTCATAATAGTCATAGGGATTGCAAACTCTTCCATTCTTAATTCGCTGGCATATTCCCTGCTCTGGATGATTATCGTTACATATCCAACGTCTCAAGCTTTCATATTAATATTTGGAAATCCTAAGCTAAGAAGTGGAGTGTGGGGAGTTCTGAAGGCATTGGGGAAATAAAAATGTGTTCTCTCCTCAACATTGTTCCATGATGTCGTCATTTACTACAGGGTGTTTTACTGGATGTAACTCAGGATTAGTCATGAGAGGGTCCATTCGGGTTTGGCAAGTTTGGCTAAAGCTTGTACTAAACTCTGGTTCAACCAGGTGAACCAAAATCCCCCTTCATACCTGTAATCGTTGTCGGCACATTGTTGTCCTTTTGTTGTCATCAGGCAACAACAATCTAAAGGTAAACGTCACGGCACATGCCTTGGCGGCACCATTTATAGGGTTTAATAGGTGTCACCAGTGGGGGGAACCTGAGCCCAAACTTGTGGCTGAAGTCTGGGTTAGGGTTCAGGGTCCAAATCTGCAATGTTAGGCACAGACCCGAACATTCAGGTCAATCCTACTCAGTATCAAGACTGGAGCAGCCGGAGATATCCGCAGAATGATTTCCAAATACTAGAATGAACTTGCCCCTATGTTACCCAAACAATCCAGCCTGACATAACATAATATAGCGGATGGTCCATGATCAATATACGAGACTAAGTCTAAATGCTGCCAAGCTAAAGGTGCATGGAGATGTGTACAAAATGACAAGACCAGGTGGAGACATCTGGGAGACATCACACACAACCACCGGACAGGCACATTCATCCGGAATGGCAATGGCACAGACTGAATCTCATGGGGAATGATTTTCCTTGGACTCCCAGAGCGTAAAAGAGAGTGTATCACTTTTATTTGAGTGATACACTTGTATTTGGGCAAACTTTGCTCTTTATACTCGGTCAACTGCACACGCCTGGTCCTTACATGATGAAGAGTGGTCTCCCCAAATTGTGCGTCCCCAAGGATGTTGCTTTTCTAGTTGCCCTCATTGCAAGACATACTTCATTGGACACTCCATCAGATGAGAGACCATTGTTACCTGGTCAGGGATGATACAGAGCCTTATATACAGCGCCTTATATACAGAGCCTTATATACAGAGCCTTATATTCAGAGCCTTATGTACAGAGCCTTATATTCAGAGCCTTATATACAGAGCCTTATATACAGAGCCTTGTATACAGAGCCTTATATTCAGAGCCTTATATACAGAGCCTTATATTCAGAGCCTTGTATACAGAGCCTTATATACAGTGCCTTGTATACAGAGCCTTATATACAGAGCCTTATATACAGAGCCTTGTATGCAGAACCTTGTATAAAGAGCCTTATATACAGAGCCTTATATACAGAGCCTTTGCGAAAATATTTGGCCCCCTTGAACTTTTCTACCTTTTTCACATTTCAGGCTTGAAACATAAACGTAAAATTGTAATTTTTTTGGTAAAGAATCAACAACAAGTGGGACACAATTGTGAATGGGAATTAAATTTATTGGATGTTCTAAACTTTTGTAAAAAGTAATAAATAGAGATGAGCGAACATGCTCGTCCGAGCTTGATGTCTGACCCCTGGTGGTGTCATTACTGCCGACCAGAAATGCGGGGCCTACCTCGGTCCAGGTTCAAAGGCCTACTATACCTCCTCCCACCCCCTCTCCACCTCCTCCTCCTCGCGACTACCATCCGTGGGCATGGCGCCATCAGTCGGTACGCTCTAGGCACAGCAGCAGTGCCGTCGCTAAGCGACAGCAGGCGGTGCTCGAACTGCTGAGCCTAGGCGATAAAGGCACCCGCCCAAGACTATTACAGGGCATTCCACATCAAAGTTGTTACTTTGTCGCCACCCCTGCTGTGTAATCCCCAAAATATACTTGCAAACTTTACCATTTAGGGATATTTATTTCAGCGCTTCTTGCGCATCTGTTTACATTCCCCTCACCCGGCATATCCTAAACATAAGAACGCTACTACACTTGATCTTATACAAAAGGTTCTTAGAAGTGCTGTTTGGGGAGTAGCCTAGAGACGGGCTTGGATTGGCGAAAGCTCGCCTGGCAGCGGAGCGCCAGCTCCATGCCAAGATCCAACTAACATAGTTTTAACTGCAGCACACCTTTAATCTACTACTAGTTCACTGCCTCCATACATGTCCCCTTATCAACGAGCTGTGTCAGGCAGAATTTTGGATGGTTTTCATGGCTTCCATGTTAACTTTGTCGCCACCCGCTGTGTAATCCACAAAATATACTGGCAACTTTTATCATGTACCGATATTATTTGAGCGCTTCTTGCTCACCTCCTTTGGTTCCTCTCGCCACCCATTGGTTTGAAGCCTGATCCATTTAGGGTATGTCGCCATGACACTCTCTAGCCTGCGCTGCCGCTGGCCCTCTGCATGCGTCCCCTATAGTGTCAGGGTCAATATTGGATTTTTTAGATGCTATCTGCTTCATTCTTCACTCTGTCATGGCCATGCTGTTGCCATAATTTTGCATAATGGTGCGATTATGCAAGCCTCAGAGGCATCCATGCATGCTGCCCCTGCTGTTTCCTGTCCATTTCCGTGGTGTTTCCATCCTTTTCTGAGGTTCCCAGATGTTTGGCCAAGCTTCCCTGTGCAGAGCCTTGGTCCCCTTGAAAAATGCTCGAGTCTCCCATTGACTTCAATGGGGTTCGTTATTCGAGACGAGCACTCGAGCATCGGGAAAAGTTCGTCTCGAATAACGAGTACCCGAGCATTTTAGTGTTCGCTCATCTCTAGTAATAAACTAAAAAAATGGGGATGTAATATTATTCTCCCCTTTACTTTCCCTTAGTGGTTCAGTCTTTGATCTCTGAATGATCCGAGGTCCTAATGACTGATGATGACTATAATCCCTGGTGTGTAATCAGGTCTCCGCATCTTCCTGCTCTGTGATATCTCAGGTTCTCCATCATGAAGGATCCACCAGGCCGAGGTTCGGGAACATCCCAGGAGCCGAGTGCAAGTGCCATATTGTACTGGAAGGAGCGTCAGACCCCGGAAATCTACCAAGACCTGATCATCCCTCTACTCTTCATCTCACACCAGGAGAAGACTCATCAGAGATGCATGTGGAAGAAGATGAAAAAGTAAAATCAAAATCCACCTTTTTGCCCACAATGCCAAACAATATCTTGGTCGCAAAAGCAACCCAGCTTGTCCCCCTGAACACCCCGTCCCCGCTGTTACACATGGTGGAGGCAGCCTCATGGTTTGGGCCTGTTTGCAGGCTCTCATCTGTCATGAGGTGATAAGATGAGAATCTCGCCTCAGGCGGCAGATTCCTGAGCCCTGAGGGAGTCAGCAAAATTTGGGGCTGTAATGTGGGCGATTCACCACATGAAAAATCAATTGCACCTGTATCTTTTAGATACAGACGAGAATAATGTACAAAACTGCACAGATCCTTCTGTCTGTGCCGCTCTGTTGCTCTGGAGGACTCGGGATGAAGATGCCTATATCCCTGCACAGAGCACAAGGCAGCACAAGAGCCGGGAAGAGGATGCGTGCGGCGGCCGGGGAGGGTGACGGGAGTCTACTCCAGGTAAGTAATTGCTTTATTATTTTTAGAAAAAGAAGGATGTATAACATACAGAAAGAGGGGCTGCATGTAATATAAGGGGGGGCTGTATATAATATAAGGGGGGCTGTATATAATATACGGGGTCTGTTAATTATAGAAAAAGGGGGCCACATATAATATAAGGGGGGCTGCATATAATATAATAATGGAGCTGTATATAATATTAGGGGCTGCAAATTATATAATAAGGGGGACTACATGTTTAATAGGGGGACCGTGTATCATATAATAAGGGGGCTACCTATTATGTAAGGGGGCTGCATATTTGATAATAAGGGGGCTGTATATAATAAAATGGGGACTGCATATTATATAATATGGGGGGCTGCATACTATAAAATAAGGGGGGTTTAGATTATATAACAGGGGGGGGGGGCTGTATATTAAATAATATGGGCGGTGAGGCTGAACGGATTCCCTGGACTGAGCGCCTCCAGCACTTTTACAAAATTATTAATTCGGCAATAGAACACATCTAAATAACGAAAAATTCGGGAAACCCGGTGTAAAATCGCGATTCGGACACTTAGTAAATGACCCCCATTGTACCATTGTATGTGTTGTGCTCTCCGATAAGGATCACCGCCCCGTTGTTACGGCACTAGAGCTGCTTCCTGGTTGGACACCTCCCGCCAACACATTGGTGTCTAAACATTTTATTCTGTTTTGGTGACTGTTAGGGACCAATATCCCCCTGAGTATCCCACGTGGGGTAACAAGGCGTATTGGGATATTTACCTACAGAACATAATAAGATCCTTTTCTTTTGTCTTTTTTGGAAAATTCTTTTTTATTGATTTTCCAAATTTTAACAACAAGATCATTTCCCAATCACATTCAGGGGATCTCTAGAAAACAATCCGTGTTGTCATGGCAGCAGATTGCACTCCCCCCACCCCACCCTTAACGCTCCGATGTATATTCCCTACAATCGTCTATTGCTGTTACACCGGGTCCAGACCTTTGATAAGATCAGGTAGGTCGCTGCCGGCCGCTTTGTGGTCGGGCGTTTCAGGGAATTGCAGGGGGTGATATGATGAATGGGCATTGGAAGGGACGACTTGTTGGTTTGGAGAACTGTTGTTCCAGTCGTTACTTCTCATGTATTGATGACCTGGTTGTCCTCTAGTTGGGGCCGTGACCCTACAAGTATCCGGAGTTTATCTTCACCTACCAGTTGTGTGTAACCCTTCCATTCTAGGCTCTGCCACGTTTCATCACAAACTACAAGTTACATTTCATCTATGAAAGATTTCCAAAACACAAACAAAATTACCAGCCCTCAAATATATTGTATGAGACTGGTCCCATTATGAAACCCGTAAGGCCATTGCCATACGCTGGATGGCTGATCGCTCTCCTACTGTCTCTCAGTGGAAGAAACTAGTTAATCTGACTCTACCTTACGAGAATTACAAACACCGCGGCTGCCCGGATAAGTTCCCAAAAGTGTGGGGCTCTTGGTGCTCTTCCCCAGATACCCTTTTTAATGTTCGCAGTCTGAGAGAGTCTCTTGTCCCTTTTCAGTGAGTGCAATACTCGATGGAGGTCATATTATTATAATTTTACATATTACAGTTGGGCACCCTTCCTGCACTCCTCTGTGCACTGTCAACAGGAGGGATTCCTTGCTCTCCAGAAATAGGGTGGTGGGTTACCTTGTTGCCTAACCATTGTTACTACCTTTTCTTTGACTCCATTTCTCTCTTGACACCTCTCGACCAGGTTGGTTACTGTTCTATGTATGGGTTGGGGAGGGGTTTACTGGATCGCTGTTTTTGTACAGATGTTATCACACATGACATATGATTGTGTAAAGATATATGCTGTTATATCTGATGTACCTCAGCTAAAGCTCCTTGTGTTGTGATGTTGCACCGTTTCATTTCTGTGCCAATAAAGCGATTTAAAAAAAAAAAATATCAAGCATGATTTATAATGAAGGTAAAATAACAAAAAAAGCAAAAATTGTTTACAAAAATCTGTTACACACGTGTGATCTGTATATGGGGAGACGTGTGTAAAACAGAATGTGAATCAGAGCATAAAATGTAAAAAGTTTGTAACAAAAATTTGTACAATTTTTAAATTAGATCCAATAGAAGATTCTCATAACATCCAGATGGAAACAACCACAATCATCACGGTACATTGGGACACATTTATACAGGCAGTCCCCTACTTAAGGACACCCGACTTACAGACAGCCCCTAGTTACATACGGACCCCTCTGCCCCCTGTGACCTCTGGATGTTACTATAGTCTCAGGCTGCAATGATCAGCTGTAAGGTGTCTGTAATGAAGCTTTATTGATAATCCTTGGTCCAATTACAGCAAAAAATTTTGAAACTCCTATTTTCTCTGGGGCAAAAAAAAAAAATGTCTGGATCTACAATGATAAAATATACAGTTCTGACTTACATACAAATTCAACTTAAGAACAAACCTATGGACCCAATCTTGTATATAACCCGAGGACTGTCTGTAAAACTGACGGTTTCAGTTTCTAGGTGCAGTTTGCACATGTAGTTACGTAGCGTTTGTGCCAGGTTTGTGTCGTGGCTGCTCTTTGTCGACCAAAATACTAAACTCTGCTCCAAAATGGGCGTCCGAGGGTGTGCGAGGGTCTTTAATAATCTGTTGCATCCTGTACATTCACGAGGCAAACAATGACCCACATTGATCATTGAAATTCAATTGATACAGAAAGTAGATTGGAAAATTGGAAATTGTTGGAAAATGAGTTGTTTACTAAAAGTGAACGACCCCTTGAAAGTATAGCAGCCATAGATTCTACCTACATACAGAAAACTTGTGTATTTGCTGTCGGGAAAGTTGCCAAAACTCATAAAAATAAATGGATCGTAATAATTGTACAAATTGTACTAATAATTCTGACCCTGAGCAAGGAGAGACAATGGTAGATGGTGACTCCATGGGAGATCATGGTTGGCCTCCCGGAGATGCACCTTCTACATCAACATAGGAGGAACATGAGGGCTGAGGTCCGTATGTTGTATCAGGGGACATGGACTTGTGCCGTCCCCACCTCCTCTATATTACACATGTTACAGCTGGATTATAATACATGTACATACAGTATAGTCTAGAATAGAACATCTCTCCCTACTTCTATATCACTTCATCATGTTACAAGTAAATAACTTTGTTTTGAGCTTTGGATTCCCCTGAATGAAGATGATGGACTGGAAAGTAGAGTAACACATTACGAGTACCCAGCAGGCCGTGTCAACCACCAAACCCAAAGTCAACTGTGACGTCAATAAACCGGCAGATACCAAACACAAGATGAGGTCTAGGATCAGGCGGGTGACCATGGTTCTCACCGCTCCCATGTGGGCCTTTAGCTGAGGCCTCCTGAAGTTACTTTCCTTTCTCTTTACCCGTAGGACGTGGCTCAGGAGGGAACAGACGCTCAGCACAATAGACGTAAACGTTAAAAGAAAGGGGACAAGGCAACCGAATATCATGTTGAGGATTTTGTGTGGTTGGACCATATTAAAATTATAATCTGTCCCATTGGGAAGAACCGTTATCTGTAGAGTCCAGAGAAACGGGACATTGATTAGAAGAGAGCCAACGGTGGATCCTATGAGGAGTCCAGGGATACACGAGAAGAAGTGAAGTTTCATCTGTGAGTAGAAGTGATTGTGATGGTTGACCAGCTTCAGGCAGTAGTAGATGGAGAGCCAGGCAGCATGCCAGAAGCTCAGCTCTATCAGAAAGTAAAGAACTGCAAAGTCCATCACATAGACTTCTTCTACAAAGGTTACGTAACTATTAAAGACATATAGGAAGCCATCAAGTGTGACGGAGCACTGCAGGAGGACATTGGTGACCGCTGTGGAGAAGATGATGTGTTCCACTGGTTGATGTCTCCGGCCCCAGGTTCTGCCGTATTCAGCGACTATCGATGAGTTCATGAAGAGCCCAGATACGGTTGTGGTTAGTAAAACTATTGCCTTGACAATCCTCACTGACAGCAGCATGATGGCCTGATGGATGGTCTCTGGAGGTCAATGGATGAAGGACCGGAGGACGCCAGGAGAGATGTCCACACATTGGATGCAAATCCCTGGTATTTGTATATTGTGTTTACAGTTTTCTTACCGCAGGGAAATTATATGAAAAAGCAAGAAATGACTCGATGGAAGCCGTAGGTCAAGTATCGCTTTATCCGGTCTCATCCGTCCATTACAGCCAAACATTTAAAAACCCACTAAAACACCTATAAGTTTATATAAAGGTATAAAAACCTTGTACCATGTTCTATCAGAGATAATAGACTCCCGTTATTTGCTCTTATTACCTCCTACATTTAATGGTCCTGTCCACACCCATTGATCCGTTGATAGTCTATGGAAAGGGGAGGGGGCAATGGCTAGTAATCTATAGCATCTGGTGTTTTATGTTTTTTAAAATAGATCTGGATAAACCATCACCCTACAGTCCAGGAAGAAGTGGGATAACAGTAGCACCATAGTGCAGTCCTTATCATTCTGCCCCATGTCCACCTCCAGGAGCTTCACTCCTTTTATTGCCTCAATCCTCGATCACTGTATAACCAGAGGGGTTTTCTTATTTCTCTACCAGCACCAGCAGTCTCCAGAAACCACCATCATCCTCAATATCAACCTCATAAATTATCAATACATAAAGGGGTATTTTACCTCTCTGCCCGAGGAGTTGTCCTCCACCTGCCCAGACCGTTTCCATAACCCGCCAGTGTAATGCATCCAGGAGTTGTCCTTCATAGCTTTCTATGTTCTGCAGCTTTACGGTGGACAGACCTCTGTGTAGTTTGTAGGGGTTTTTTTTATAATAAATGATGAGAAGGGTTTAGGTTTAGGGCCTAAGGGATCAGGTTTAGGGTTGAGATTGTGTCTAAGATCTAAGTTGTTCCACAATATAAAGTTGGAGGTCTCTATCTTGATTAGAAGGTTTAGAGATTAGGACGTATGGGTTTTCTACAGATCCCGTTATGAAATGTTGTTTGTGTTAGTATTTAGGAGACCCATAGACACGTTGACTTGTAACCTTAATGTCTTCTCATGAGCCCGGCACCAACATTGTTCTCTAGTCTCCACAATCACAAAATGTTGTTAATTTTTGTGCTTTCACATCCAGTGGTGCAGCCAATGTTTCAGAGTTTTGCTCCTCATCAGTGCAAGAACGGGGGTTGAGGGGCTGTTTTGGTTAGGGGAGAGGCCATTGAGTCCAAAGAGGGGATGTGTCCTCTTTCCCTTTACAGTTTGCAGTTGTTGGGGGATCATTTGTTCATTTCTATGTTATCATGATATTTTTGTCTTTTCATTAGCTTTGGGTTTCCAGTAATTAGAATCACAGACTGCAGGGAGGGGAAGAGCAATGTCATTATCCAGGCAAGGTTTCCTAGGACAACCCCAACATTCAACGAAAACAACATAGTGGCCATTACAATAGCACAGGAAATCAGGTCTAAGACCAGCAGCAGAGACATTGTCCTGACTGCACGGATGTGTCCCTCTAGCTGAGAAGACTTCATATCTGATGAGTTCTTCTGAATCCTCCAGATGTGTCTCAGGAGAGATTTGACACTCAGTAGGATACAAAGAAGAGTTAAAAGAAATGGCATAAAGGAGCCAAGAATGACCTTCACGGCTATGAAAGAGAAGCTTAGGCCAAAATCGTAAGAGTGGACACTCGAGTTTCCGGCATTGTCTAGAGGCATCTTTATAGTTGCCCATAGAAATGGCAGGTTGGTCAGAAATGATCCCAAAATGGTTTCTAGGAGCAACATGGACAAAGCTGAGGAAAACCTGGATTTAATCCACAGTAAAACCTGGTGAGAAAAGTTGACCAGTTTCAAGCAGTAACAGATGGAGAGCCAAGAGGTGTTCCAGAAACAAAGATCACTAAAAGACAAGAACATGAAGAAAAATGACGAGAGCGCAATGTCGGGGAGAAGGAGAAAGACACCAGAATAAAGCAATATTCCTCCATAAGTGACTAAGATCTGGAAGAGAGCGTTGGCTGATGTTATGGTCAGGACTATTTTATCATATCCTCCAGTTCTCAGACGTTGCCTCCTGTTTTTGGCATGAACAACAACCATGGTGACATTCAAAAGGACTCCCGAAACCAAAGTGATGAGGACAACAGCCAAAATGATCCATAATGACCATGTCATTGTCCCAGTGTCAGGAGCTTCGTCTGGTCGTGTTTCTGAGGAAAGTTCAGCAGTTCATGTGCCACAGCTAAAACCATTAAAGTGGAAATCAGTCAGAAATTTGGTTTTTACTTTGTGAGGGAGGTTTGGTTTGTAACCAAATTTTCTTAAGGCTGATAGGACAGAACAGGTGTCACTTAGACCATCATAAGGACCATGCAATGAGTAGGGAGGCAGAAGAGTAAAGATGCAAAGCAATAATCCCTGAAGATCTCCATATGTCATGCCCAGCATTCGCTCCTTGTCCCATGTTCTTCTGAGCCTATCATTGTCAAGGTCTTCATTGTGGACCTCCTCTTCCTCATTCCCACTATCGTTCTGCTCCCTATGTGCACATACTGTGGCTCCGAATGGGTCATCACCACCGGGCAGCCGATGTCCAGCGGTCACAGTATTTATTAGCATCTTCACTCTGCATCCTGACCAATTATCTACCTACCGTACTGCCAGAACTCCACCAACAAAGACCACCACATCCTAGTGATGACTTATACCTTCTGTTATTGGTCAGAGTTCTGCTATCACTGGTTGCTGTCTTTTCAGGAGACTTTGCCCATGGGAGGAAACTGGTTCTGAGTGTTTGATTGTCAGGGTGTTGTTGGGTGTGTGCTATCTGCATTGTAATAAACATGACTTGAGACTAAACCTGGTGGTGGAGTATACAGCCGGTGATACCAGGGAGTCAACGGCTGTAGACTCCACCACCAGGTCTAGCCTCAAGTCATATATATTACATTACAATGCAGTTAGCACACATCATGACAATGAGTCTTTCTCTCCCGAGCCTAATTAATAACTATCATTGATCAATTATCAGCTGCTATGGTCATTCGGGCATCACAGATGGTCCAGGATCCAATGAATTGGCATCAAACACTCAGAATTTACCTCGGGTTCAGTTGTGAGTTATTGCACTGGATGGGGCCATGGTTGGGCCGTGTACTTACTGTAGGATTGTGCTCATGCTGACAGCTACATGTTTTTCCTATGGAAATGAGATGGTATTTAACTAAATCGACTATTTGCTTTCTCTCCACTGAATAAACTCCCGTCTTTCGTGATGTAAATCTCCTAATTTGCTTTTAAAATTGTGGTCAGTTTTTTGTTACATGGAAAAACCATCCATCCAGTCTGGAGGCATCTACCACCCAACTATCTCTACTGATGCTGAAGAGGCCTGGAGCCTGATGCTGAATCTTTATTTCTGCTTCTTTAAGAACATCGTAGAGCGGTAGGTAGACTCCGCCATGTTTTGAGCAGCACCTTGTCATGAGGAACACGTTGGTGCATTCCAGTCTATGATGTTTATAAAGAAGCATTCAGCATTTTATTACGACGTTGGGATCCAAACTTCTTCCATGGATGCATTCCCCGCAGTCCAGCAGGCATCGCATTGCACCCCCTCATCCTCAGTACTTGGCCTTATCCCCCTGGCCCGTCTTATGTGGTGATTGAGAAGTGTAAGAAAGTCTAAGCACAGAATTGTATTGGACAAGTCTATGGATCCTAATTAGTGAAGCAAAGTTTGTGTCCTGGAACCCCTCATCCCGCTGCACAATAATCCTGCACATACTTTTGACAAATAAAAAGTTTTAAGTGGCAAAGTCCAATTTCTAAACTTATATATCTAAAAAAATATCAATTTAATCCCCTGTTATGTTAAAAAATCCTTCAGCGTTGGACTGGACCAGCAGAGCAGCCGAGGATCCTCCAGTAGGTCCTGACTCAGTGCTGAGTCCTAAAGGTTCAGAGGAAGACAATAGGGCACATTTACTTACCCGGTCCATTCACGATCCAGCGGTGCGTTGTCGGATGTGGATTCAGGTTCTGCCGGGATTCACTAAGGTCGTGCGCCCGATATCCACCAGGTGTCGCTGCTGCGCCGAAGTCCGCCGGAGTTCACCTTCTTCGTCCCGGTGTATGTGAGTGCTGATCTTGCGATACAAATTCTTTTTTAAATTCCGTGTTTTTTCCGAATCCATCAGGTTGTCCGACGGCCACGCCCCCCCAATTTCTGTCACGTGAAAGCCGGCACCGATGCGTCACAATCCGATTGCGTGCGCCAAAATCCCGGGGCAATTCGACGCAAATTGGAAATATTCGGGAAACCTGGCGAAAGTGCTTAATTCGGACCTTTAGTAAATGAGCCCCAATGTAATTCTTCTGGGGTCTATTCCTGTGGGTGACGGGGGCTGGTCCTATACGACCTCTTACAAACAGTCTATTATCCTATGTATCTGTACATTATCACCTGTAGTAGAGAATGTAAACCCGATCACTAACCCCGATCCTCCCTCTATTCACTACAATGAAACTTTTTCTTGACTCCTAAAGACTTGCAGACCTTCATGTCAAGAATTTTCAAAGATTCTTCCAAATTCCTTTTATACCGTGAAGGGCGATAACGGGATTGAGGCAGATTTACCACTTATCTTACTGTATTCTCTACTCCTGTAACAACATTTAAGGTGATTCATCCAGCACCGCGTCCCCTCTGTTGGACTTGTATTTACCCTCCTCATGTAGGAAGAGGCTAAAGAGCCAAACACAAGCGCAAGCCAAAAAGGGGCGTGTCCTCTGCTACTGTAAGGGGAAAAAACGTAAAAAAAATCTGTAAATACTGCACAAATCCATACACACATCCATTATACAGATACACGGACACATAATGGCTCCAATGATCTTTATTTCGAAAGCACAAAAACTGCATTTAAACATATAAAGAGAAATCAAGATAATTTTATCAAGATAAACCTTCCCTAACAAAATACAGACTTCTATATAATTGTTGTTATATTACTATTAATAAAAATATCTAACACACAAAGACAATTCTACATACAAGATTGAGATACATTGATCGGGTACATGGTGGTCTCCATCCCACAGCGAGACAATGGAAGCTTCCAGAAGAAGTGACAAACCCCCAGGTCGAAATATATGATCCCTGGTGAAAGGGAAACAGAGGGGGATCGGAAACATAAGGGGACGTACAGGGGGGCGTAAACTGGTAAAATTGTAAAAGAGACTACAATGTGAGCTGATGGGGTTGATAATTACCACTGTAGAACAAACAAAATACTGACTTACATCTCTGACTTACTAAAGATAAGAGTGGGCTGGACCCATGGAGAAGCTGAATATACATGGTCCCTCAGGTTTCATAATCATCTATTCAGAATCTTCACAAGAGAAATTGCTTTTAAGTCCGAGTCCCCATGTTTATTCTTTTTCTACTGATGACCTTCTCCAGAAGGTTCCTCCTTAGTAGGTTCCTCATTAGAAGGTTCCTCCTTAGTAGGTTCCTCATTAGAAGGTTCCTCCTTAGAAGGTTCCCCTTAGAAGGTTCCCCTTAGAAGGCTCCTCCTCAGAAGGTTCCCCTTAGAAGGTTCCTTCTTAGAAGGTTCCCCTTAGAAGGTTCTTCCTCAGAAGGTTCCTCCTTAGAAGGTTCCTCCTTAGAAGGTTCCCCTAAGAAGGTTCCCCTAAGAAGGTTCCTCCTTAGAAGGTTCCCCTTAGAAGGTTCCTCCTCAGAAGGTTCCTCCTTAGAAGGTTCCCCTTAGAAGGTTCCCCTTAGAAGGTTCCTCCTCAGAAGGTTCCCCTTAGAAGGTTCCTCCTTAGAAGGTTCACCTTAGAAGGTCCCTTAGAAGGTTTCCTCCTGAGTCCCAAGGTTCCTCCTTAGAAGGTTCCCCTTAGAAGCCCTTTCCTCCTCAGAAGGTTCCTCCTTAGAAGGTTCCCTTAGAAGGTTCTTCCTCAGAAGGTTTCTCCTTAGAAGGTTCCCTCCTTAGAAGGTTTCCCCAGAAGGTTCCCCTAGAAGGTTCCTCCTTAGAAGGTTCCCCTTAGAAGGTTCCTCCTCAGAAGGTTCCTCTTAGAAGGTTCCCCTTAGAAGGTTCCTCTTTAGAAGGTTCCTCCTGAGCTGCTGCGCTTTGGATGATGATGATGGCTTTCACTATTGGATATGAGACAATAAGATACAGATCATTAAAACCGCATCATCAGAGACGCTGGAAGGGAGGCTGAAAAAATATATTAGTATCACATTGTAGATGAGGCAATGGAGTAAACAGGATCATGGTTCTCGTAGCGTTGAGTTTGAGTTTGGATTTTGAACGTGTAAATCCTCTGTTTATTCTGTTTTCATTGTCCACATGTGATTATTAAGAGACCACAAGGGTGATGGCCGTGGAATGAAGCCACGAATAAGGTAAGAAGGATCCCAAGTGACGGATGAGGCTCTGTAGGCTTCGTTTGTGATGAATTGCCCTCGGAGAAACATGGATTGATACGTTTGTGTTCCCCGTAGAATTTATAGCACAAAACCAAATATGGAAAACTTATGACAAATAAACCAAACCCTGAAGCAATAAGACAATGGGAGAGGTGCGGTGGAGACGTCTCTTCAGCCACACCACGGTCTGGTGACAACAGGTGTGATGGAGACGCAGTAGTAGACACAGAGCAAAGCGATGAGCCAATAGCTGTACTGTTTCAAGAATGGGAATTCCCCATCACAAACCAGAGAGAGAAGAATTTCATGAGTATAAAAAATTACGGGGAAAAACTATAGATTCCACTTGTGCGGTTCTCCATCAATGGAGACAGATGTGACCATAACCTTGCTGAGGAGGACCTTATCCGATGCGCCCAGGGAGAGTCCGTTTTTTTAGTTTCCTATAAGCCAGCAGGATGTAGATGTTCAAGTAATCCAGCAGAGATTCAATCATCAATCCGACTGCGAATGGGATGAGTCCCAAGTCTCCATAGTGCAAAGTGATGTGTCTATCCTGGAAGCAGGACCTCTGTTATATACAGTCTACTCAGCACAATGCAAATACCGGCCAGACCTCTGCTATATAAGTCTACGGAGACACATGCAAATACGTGCCCAGGAACCTCTGCTATATACAGTCTACTCAGACACATGCAAATACACCTCAGGCACCTCTGTTATACTGGACATCTCTCAATTACCTGGCAGGACCTCTGTTAACTGAGACACATGCAAATACCTGCCAGGCCCTCTGTTATACTGGGGACAACCTGCAGAATACCGGAACAGGCATGGAACCTCTGTTATACTGGACACCTGCAAATACCTGCCAGACCTTGTTATAACTGGGACACCTGCAAATTACCTGCCAGGTCTCTCTGTTATACTGAGACAACGCTGCAAATACCTGCCAGACCTCTGTTATATGGGACACCTGCAAATACCTGCCAGGACCTCTGTTATACTGGGACACCTGCAAATACCTGCCAGGACCCTCCGTGTTATACTGGGACACCTGCAAATACCTGCCAGGCCTCTGTTATACGGGAACCTTTGCAAATACCTGGCCAGGACCTCTGTTATACTGAGACACCTGTTGATACTGCCAGGACCTCGTTATACTGAGAACACCTGCAAGATACCTGCCAGGAACCATCTGTTATACTGAGGACACCTGCAAATACCTGCCAGGACCTCTGTTATACTGGGACACCTGCAAATACCATGCAGTCTCTGTTATACTGAGACACCTGCAAATACCTTTCAGGACCTCTGTTATACTGGGACACCTGAAATATCCTGCCAGGTCCTCTGTTATACTGGGACACCTGCAAATACCTGACAGTCCTCTGTATACTGAGATACCTGCAAATACCTGCCAGGGACCTCTGTTATACTGGGACACATGCAGATACCTTGCCGGACCTCTGTTATACTGAGACACATGCAAATACTGCCAGCAGGGACCTCTGTTATACTGGGACGCATGCAAAATACTGCCTGGACCCTCTGTATACTGAGACACATGGCAGATACCTGCCAGGACCCTGTTTATACTGGGACACATGCAGTACCTGCCAGGACCTCTGTTTATACTGAGGACCCTGAAATACCTGCCAGGACCTCTGTTATGCTGGGGACACCGCACAAATACCTGCCGGGACCTCTGTTATCTGCGACAACCTGCAAATACCTGCCAGAGACCTCGTGTTATAACTGGGACAACACCTGCAAATACCTGCCAGGACCTTTGTTATGCTTGGACCCTGCAAAATCCTGCCGGGACCTCTGTATACTGGGACCCTGCAATACCCTGCCAGGGTCCTCTGTTATACTGGGACACCTGCAATTACACTCCAGGTCCTCTGTTATACTGAGACATATTACAATCACCTGCAGGAGCCTCTTGTTATACTTAGACACCTGCAATACCTGCCCTTTAACTGGGCAAACCTCCGTGACTTTATACTGGACACACTGCAAATACCTCCAGGACTCTGTTATACTGGGACAAACCTGCAAACCTTCCAGGACCTCTTTTATACTGGAGCACCATTTTTTTGACAAATATACCTGCCTAGGAACCTCTGTATACCTGTCATCCGTACCTTGGGACACCTCAAATACACTCGAGCGACGCTCGTTTATACGGGACAACCTGCAAATTCCGCAGGACCTTGTTTATACTGGGACACTGCAAATACCTGCCAGACCTCTCGTTATTAACTGGAGGACACCTGCAGATACCTCCAGGCCTCTTAGGCACCTCCAAAATCTGCCAGACCTGTTATACTGAGACAAAAACCTGCAGCAATCCGCAACCTGTTGGACACCTCATACTGCCAGGACTCTGTTATCGGGACACATGCAAATACCTGCAAGGACCTTCTTTATACTGGGGACACTTTGCAGATACCTGGCGGGACCTCTGTTACTGAGACACCTTGCAAATACATGCCAGGACCTCTGTTATACTGGACACCAGAACCGCACATAACCTGCCAGGACCTCTGTTATCTCGGGACCCTGCACATACCTGCCAGGACCTCTGTTATGCTTGGACCACCGCAAATACCTGTCCAAGACCTCTGTTATATACGCTGGGTACACCTGCAAATACCTGCCAGGTCCTTGTTATAACTGGGACAACCTGCAAATACCTGCCAGGTCCTCTGTTATAAACTGAGACTATACAAACACCGCCCAGGAACCTCTGTTTATACTGGGACACCGCAATAACCTGCGCCAGGACCTCTGTTATACTGGGACACCTGCAACATTCCTGCCAGACCTCTGTATAGTGGGACAACCTGAAAATACCTGCAGGACACTCTGTTATACTGGAGACACCTGCAAATACCTTGAGCCAGGACCTTGTTATACTGACCACCTGCAAATACCTTTGCCAGGGACCTCTCTTATTACTGAGCACACCGCGCAAATTCCTGCCCAGGACCCTCTGTTTATACTGAGACATGCATCGCAAAATCCTGCTGGACCTCTGTTATACGCTGGGACAGAACCTGCAAATAACCTCGCCAGATGCGGTGACCTTCTCTGTTATACTGGGACACCTGCAAATACCTATTAGGACCTCTGTGTATACTGCAGACACCTGCAATACCTGCCAGGAATCGTTCTGTTATCTGGGACACCTGAACAAATACCTGCCCTAGGACCTCTTTAGTACTGAGGGAAACCTGCAAAATTCCTGCCAGGACCCTCTGTTATACTGAGGTACACTCCGTTTGACAATACCTGTCTGGACCTCTGTTATACTGGGACACCTGCAAATACCATGCAAGGACCTCTGTTAGACTGGGACACCCCTGCAAATACCATTAGACCCGTTAATATGTGCAAACCTGGACCTCGTTATAGAGCCTGCATACTCCTCCCGACTAGCGTGCAGCCGCAGCTGAGGTGTGACTGACACTTCAACCAGCCAGGCACTCTAAGTATGACCTGGCTGCATCGCCAGGATTCCGTATTGGGAGCACGCTGCAGAATAAGCGCACCATACTCGAGTTATCATAAGAACCTCAAATATGGGAAAACAGGATCGTACGGAACTGAGATACTCAGTCTCTGTAAGGAAGGGGTGATATAGAAAGGGGAATACGCCGGCCGTAGAGGGTCATGCAAATACTGCAGACTATACTGTAGGAACCTGCATATATACTGCATGTCTTTCGTTTTAGTAGCGGGATCCTTTCGATACCTGCCGTTTAGGTTACTATGCTGTTTATACGAGGACAACCTGCAAATACTTCTGCCCAGGACCTCTGTGATAATGACACCTGCAATACTCTCTGCCAGATCCTCTGTTTAGAATGAGGAGACAAGAGAAGAGAGAACAGCTCAGAGGAAATCGAGCCGGAAAGGGACAGCCATGTAGTTACGGAGACATGGAGACAGGAACTGGAGGTCGGAAGATATGAGGACCTCTGTGTTTGATACTAGGACACCTGCAATCTGGCCGCAGGCAACTCGGTTAACTAACACCTGCAACCGCAGACCATCGTGTTATAGACCTCGACACCTAAATATGAGGACACCTTTTACTGGACTGAAATACTGCACAGGAGTATATGACACTGAATACGCGAGGACTTTACTGTGACACTGCAGTACTGCATTACTCTGCTAGTGAGTACTGCAAATCCGGACTTTATAGCGTCCGAAGACTCACATACAGCCGTACCCTGTAATGTGACAACTGCAAACGCCATGACACTTAAAGGAGCCCATGACAAAGCAGACTTCTATAGGGCTTTAGAGAGCGCCAGGACCTCGTATAGGAGGAAGGCTAGAGACAAGGCAAATAGACCCGCCATGAGAAGTCAGGTATAGATAAGACCGCAGAGAGCTCAGGGAGGGGGAACCTAGGAGAACGACGAAGAGGACCTCTGTTGATTACTGGGACACCTGCAAAATAACTGCCAGGACTTCTCTTTATACTGTGTACACTCCTTGCAAATAACCTGCGGAGCCCTCTGTTATACTGGGAGGAGGACACAACTCTGCAACAATTACGCCAATTCGGGACTCTCCCCTGTTATACTGGGACACTGCAGAATACCTCCACAGGCCTCTGTTAGACTGAGACACTGCAAATACCTCCAGAGCCAGGACCTCTGGTATATCGGACCCCTGCAAAATTACTTGCCAGGAGATCTTACTACTAACACTTAGTACCTCCAGACCTTGTTGAGACACGCAAAACTGCAGGCCCGTTAATGAACCGCATACTGCCAGGACTTCTCTTATACTGGGCACCTGCAAATAACTGCCAGACCGACTTTGTATTACTGGGGGAGACGACACCATATGCCCGACCTCCGGTATATGATCAATCTGCCCAGGGTACTCTGTTATACGGAGACACCCTGCAAATCCTGCCAGGACCTCTGTTATACGGACACCTCGGCAAATACCTCCACAGGACCTTCTGTTTATAGACTGGGACATCCTGCAAATACCTGCCAGGACCTCTGTTTCTAAACTTGGGACACCTGCAAATACCTGCCAGGACCTCCTGTTATACGACGAGCACACAGTGCAATTACCCTGCCAGGACCTCCTCTGTTATACTGGGACCTCGCAAAATACTCTGCCAGGACTCCCTCTTTATACTGGGACACTGCAATACCTGCCAGGAACCTCTGTTTATACTGGGACACCTGCAATACCGCCAGGACCTCTGTTGTTAACTGGGACACCTGCAAATATCCCTGCCAGGACTTCTGTTTATACTGGACACCTGCAAAGTACCTGCCAGGACCTCTGTTATACTAGTGACAACCTCAACTACCTGCCAGGACCTCTCTTATACTAGGAACCGTGCAGAAACCTGCCAGGGACCCTCTGTATACGGGGACACCTTCAATAACCTGCCAGGGACCTCTGTTATACTGAGACACCTGCAAATAACCGTCCCGACCTTCTGTTTATACGAGACACTGCACCAATTACCTGCCAGGACCTCTGTTTATACTGGGACACTGCCAAATACCGCCGACCCCTCGTGTTCATAACTGGGACACATGCAAATACATGCCCGTATATGGACACTTCATGCCTTACCTACTGTATGAGACACCTGCAAATACCTGCAGGACCTCTGTTATACTGGGTGCATCCTGACTATATACTAGCACCGAAACTGCATGACCTCTGTTATCGTAACTGCAGAATACCTGCAGAATTACTGGCACCTGAATTCGCAGATCCTGTTATACTGGGACACCCAATACTGCAGGCCTCTGTTTATACTAGGACCCTGCCAATACTGCCAGGACCTCTGTTATACACTGCGGAACCGTGCCAAACATACCTGCCAGGACCTCTTTATCTGGGACCCTGCAAATACCTGCCAGGACCTCTATTATACTGGGACACTGCAAATACCTGCCAGGACCTCTTGATACTGGGACCCTGCAGAATACCTGCCAGGCCTTGCTATCTTGGACACCTGCAAATACCTGCCCGGACTCTCGTGTTATACTGGGACAACCTGAACAATACCTGCCAGACCTCTGTTATTGGAGACACTGCAATACCTGCCAGGACCTCTGTTAATACTGGGACAAAACCCCATGCAAATACCTGCCAGTCACCTCTGTTATACTGGGACACCTGCATTATCCGCTGCCAGGTCCTCTGTTATAAACTAACGCAAATATAAATCCCTGCCAGCCTCTTTATCGGGGCACCATGCAAATACTGCCAGGCCTCTGTTATACTGGGACACCTGCAATAACTGCCAGGACTCTCTGTTATAATGGACAACCTGCAAATACCTTGCTCTTGGAGACCTACAAATCCCTCGCCTCTTATACTGGGACACCTGCAAATTCCTGCCAGGAACCTCTGTTATACTGGGACACCTGCAAAATACCTGCCAGGACCCTCTATTATACTGGGACACTGCAAAAACCTGCAGGCACCTCTGTTTATACTGGGCACCTGCCAATCTGCCATGACCTCTCTTATACTGGACACCTGCAGATGACCTGCCAGGACCTCTGTTATTAACTGAGACCCTGCAATACCGGCCAGGACCTCTGTTATACTGGAACAAATGCAATACCTGCAGGCCTCTCTTATACTGGACACATTGCAGATACCTGCAGGACCTCTGTTATAACTGGGACACACTGCAGATACCTAAACTGCCAGTGACCTCTGTTTCTACTTGGACAACCTGCAAATAACCGCCAGGACCTCTGTTATACTGGGACACCTCAATACCTCCGTGGACCTCTGTTTACTGCTGGACACCTGCAAATACCTGCCAGGACCTCTGGTTTTTAAACTGGGGACACACTGAAATACCCTGCCAGGACCTCTGTTATACGTGGGACAAACCTTGCAATACCTGCCGATCTCTCTGTTAGTACGTGGACACTACAAACATCGGTACCCTGACACTGGTCAGCAAATGCACCTCTGTTATACTGGGACACCTGCAATTCCTGCCCAGATCCTCTGTTATACTGGGATCATCTGACAAAATCACCTGCGGACCTCTTATTTACGTGGGACACCTGCAAATACCGCACCAGGACCTCTGTTATACTGGGCACCTGGCAAATACTGCCAGGACCTCTGTATGAGACCTGAAATAACAGGCCGTATACTGTACACCTGCAAATCCCTGCCAAGGCATCCTGTTACTGGATAAACCTGCAAATACCTGCCCGGGAACTCTTTATACTGGGGGGACACACCTGCCAAATACCTCGCCGACCTCTGATTATAACTGAGCACATACCTGCGAACCTTAACTATCGATCGGCGCCCTTTATAGGCATGATACTCTAGCTTATACTGGGACACCTGCAAATACCTTGCCAGGACCTCTCTTATCTGGGACACTGCAGATTACCCTTGCAGGCCTCTGTTATAACTGAGGAGCACCATCAAATACCTTCGCCAGGACCTCTGTTTATAGGTGGACCACTGCAAATACCTGCCAGGAACACTCTGTTAACTGGACTAACCTGCAAAACCTGCCGGGACTCTGTTTAGCTGGACACCTGCCAATATACTGCAGGACCTCTGTTATACTGAGACACCTAGCAATACCTGCGCAGGACCTCTGTTTAACTGGGACACCTGCAAATTATCTGCCAGGACCCTGTTATCTGGGATACCTGCAAAATACCTGCACAGGACCTCTTTTATACTGGTGACACACTGCAATACCTGCCAGGAACTCGGTTATACTGGAGACACATGCAAATACCCTGCAGTGACCTCTGTTTACTGATACTAATCCTGGGGACTCTTAACTGGCAATGCAAATACCTGCCAGGTCTCGTTTACTGATATCAAACCTGCAGACTGTATCCTGGCCATGCGAACCTGGGCCTCGTTATAACTGAGACACATGCAAACCCATACCGTTCTAGCCTGCATACCGTTCCCGTATAGAGACACCGCAAATCTGCAACCTTTATAACTGAGACACATTGAATCAGACCCTCACTGGACAGGAACCCACTCTGTTTTACTGAGACACCTGCAAAATTACCTCAGGCGGACCTCTGTTTTAGCTGTGACAAACCTGCAAACTACCTGCCAGTGAACTCTGTTATACTGGGACCACCTGCAAACTTACCTGCAGGGGACCTTCTGTTAGTCTGGCACCTGCAATACCGCCAGGACCTTGGTATAGCTATGGGACACCTGCAAATTAACTGCCCGGGACCTCTGTTATAACGGGCCGACAACTGCAAATAACTGCCAGGTCCTCTGTTTATCGACCTCATACTGCCAGTACCGTTTTTATCACTGATAATATACACATCACCCCCTTTTTTTTTTTGCCAGGACCTCTGTTATACTGGGAAGCACTGCAAATACCTGCCAGGCCTCTGTTGATACTGGCTGGAACTCAGGTCCTTGTAACTGCTTACATCCCTGCCAGGACCTGTATACTGGGACACCGTTCACAATACCTTCCAGGATCTCTGTTATAACTGGGTACACCTGGGGACAAATATTGCCAGGACCTCTGTTTATACTGAGACACCTACAAATACCCTCCGCGAGGCCTCTGTTATACTGGGACACCTGCAAAATTCCTGCAGGACCCTCTGTTATACGGGATACCTTGCAATAACCTGCCAGGACCTCTCTTATACTGGACACACCTGCAAATACCTCCAGGACCTCTGTTCTACTGGGACACCCTGCAAATACCTGCCAGGACCTTGTTAACTGAGACACCTGGATCAGATCCGGCCAGGACCTCGTTTATATGAGGCACCTGCAAAACACCTGCCAGGACCTCTTTATACTGGGACACACTTCAAATACCTGCCAGGACCTCTCTTATACTGGGACATTGCAGATACCTGGCAGGACCTCTGTTAACTGGGAGACACCTGTCAATACTGCCAGGACTATGTTTACTGGACACCTGCAAATACCTGCAGGACCTCTGTTATACTGGGAACACCTGCAAAATACCCTGCCAGACCTCTGGTTATGCTTGGACACCTGCAAATACCTGCCAGTCCTCTTTATACTGGGAACTGACAATCCCACCTATGCAAATGTAAATACTGCCAGGACCTCTGTTATTACTGGGACACCTGCAAATCCTGCCAGGCCTCTGTTTATACTGGGAACGCCTGCAAATTACATGCCGGACCTCTTTATACTGGACAACTGCAATATCCTGCAGGACCTCTGTATACTGAGAACACCTTCAAAATACCTGTCCATGGTACATCTGTTATACTAGACAACTGCAAATACCTGCAGGACCTTTATACTGGGACACCTGCAAAAGTACCTAGCCCTATAAGGCACCTAATCCTCTGCTATCTACTGGCAGATCACCTGCAATTAACCTGCCAGGACCTCTGCTTATACGGACACCCTGCAATCCTTGCCAGGACCTCTGTTATACTGAGACGCAAACCGCATTGTATACGAACCGAATACCTGCACGGACCTCTGTTATACTGGACACCTGCAAATACATAGACGGCTCTGGTATACTGTGAGAAACCTGCAAATACCTGCCAGTGACCTCTGTTTATACTGAGACACTCAGAAACTTGCCAAGGACCTCTGTATACGGGGTACTGGAAATCTGCGATAACCTGCCAGGACCTCTGTTTTACTGAGAGGACACTGCAAAGTACCTGTCCAGGACCTCTGTTATACTGGGACCCGCAAATACTGCCCGGGAACCGTCTCTTATACTGGGGACTAACTCTGCAAATACCTGCCAGGACCTTTACTGACACCTGATACCCTGCCACTGTGTGGACACCTGCAAATACCTGCCAGGACCTCTGTTATACTGGGGGAACTGCAAGATACCTGCAGGTTTCCTCTGTTATACTGGACCCGCAATACCTGCCACGGTCCTCTTTATAATGGACTATACAACTGCAATCCTTCAGGACCTTGTTATACTGAGGACACCTGCAAAACCGGCCAGGACTCTTTATACTGGGACACTGCAAATACCTGCCTAGGACTCTGTTATACTGGGAAACCTGAAATACCTGCCAGTACCGTTTACTGACACCTTCAATCTGCCAGTCTGTTTATACTGGGACACCTGCAAATCTCTGCCAGGCCCTCTGTTATGACGTACACCCCTTCAATACCTGCGAGATGACCTCTGTTTATAACTGGGACACCTGCAAATTCCTGCCCGGACCTCTTTTATACCGTGACCTCTGCACAAATACCGTGCCAGGACCTCTGTTTAATACTGGGACACCCTGCAATTACCTGCCAGGACCTCTTTTATACTTGACACCTGCAAATTACCTGTCCAGACCTCTGCTTATACGAGGACACTTGCATATACCGCGCCAGGACCCTCTGTTATACTGAGGAACACCCATTACCTGCCAGGACCTCTGTTATACCGAGACCACCCCTAGCAAATACCTGCCAGGACCCTTCTTATACTGGGACAAACTTGCAATACCTTGCGGACCTTGTTTAACTGGGAACACCTGCAAATACCTGGCAGGACCGTCTGTTATACTGGGACACACTGTCAAATACCTGCCAGGAACCTCTGTTATACTGGACACCTGCAAACCTGCCCAGGACCTCTGTTTATCTTGGACACCTGCAAATACCTGCAGGAACTCGTTATACTGGGGACACCTGCAACATATCCTGCCAGGACCTCTGTTAACTGGGCACCTGCAAATACTTGCAGGGACCTACTGTTATACTGTGGACACACTGCAAATACCTGCCAGGACCTCTGTTTATAACTGGGACACCTGCAAATAACTACCAGGGACCTCTGTATCTGAGACACTGCAAATCTGCCAGGACCTCTGTTATCTGA
Organism: Engystomops pustulosus; assembly: GCA_019512145.1. Classification (NCBI taxonomy): domain Eukaryota; kingdom Metazoa; phylum Chordata; class Amphibia; order Anura; family Leptodactylidae; genus Engystomops; species Engystomops pustulosus. The sequence continues at coordinate 197,493 of WNYA01000075.1, forward strand.
GACAGCTGCAATATTACTGTCTGGACCTCTGTTATAACTGGAACACCTGCAAGATACCTGCCATGACCTCTGTTATGACCTGGACGACCTGCAAATAACCATGCCAGACCTCTGTTATACTGGGGACACCTGCAAATCCTGCCAGACCTTCTCTTATACTGGGACACTGCAAAGTACCCTTGCCAGGACCTTCTTTATACTGGAGCACGTGCAAATGAAAAATACCTGCCAGGGACCTCTGTTCTTACTGAGGTACACCTGCAATACACTCCACCCTGTTACTGGGACCCTGATACCTGCACCCAAGATCTTTGGGACACCTGCAAATACCTGCGCGACCTCTTGTTATACTGGGGTGACCAACCTGCAAAATACCTTGGCCGTCCTGTTATACTGAGAACCTGCAAATTACTGCCAGACCGTCTGTTATAACTGGGACACCTGCAAATACCTGCAAGGACATCCTCTGTTATACTGGGACACCTCAGATACCTGCCAGGACCTTGTGTTATAGGGACCCTGCAAAATACCTGCCAGGACCTCTGTTATACTGGGCATTGCAACCTGCCAACCGTATATACACCTGCAGGATTCCCTTACTTCAGACTCTCTATGGACACCGTGCAAATACCTGCCAGGACCTCTGTTATACTGGAGACACCTGCAAATACCCTGCCAGGACCTCTGTTAACTGGACACAATGCGATAACCTGGCCGGCCTCTGTTTTACTGAACACATGCAAGTACACTGCCAGGACCTCTTTATACTGGACACCTGCAACCTTCCAGGACCTCTGTTTTACTGGAGACACCTGCAAATACACCTGCCAGAATTCTCTTGTATGGGACACCTGCAATTACCTGCCAGACACTTTATACTGAGCACCTGTTTCAAACTCTTTCGTGAACCAGCAATACCTAGCCGCGGGAGAACCTGAACTCAGGTTATCTGTATAACTGGGGACACCTGCATATGCAACCCTGTTATACTAGCCTACAAGACTGCGAGTACCTCTGTTATACTGGACACCTGCAAATTCCGCCAGGACCCTCTGTTATATGGGATACCTGAACCGGGACCTTATCGTGACACCTGCAAATAACTGCCAGGACCGCTGTTATACTGGGGACAACCTGGCAATACTGCCAGGACCTCTGTTATACTGAGGACATGGCCACTGCAAATACCTGCCAGGACATGTTGTATAGCTGTGACACTGCAAATACTGCCGACCGAACGGCAGAATCTGCCAGCCTCCTTTTATACTAGCCACCTCAACTTATCCCTGCCAGATCCTCGTTATACGACACCATATGCAATCACCGCCAGGAAACTCCTGTTATACTGGGACCACCTGCAAATCCTGCCAGGACCTCTCGGACACCGAATCGCCGATACCTGCGGCAAAACCTCAAAGCCTGCAGGACCTCTGTTATACTGGAGACACCTACAAATCTAATACCTGCCAGGACCTCTGTTATACGGGACCACCTGCAAACTGACTCTCTACGGGCCTTCAAGGATACCTCAGCCTGTTATACGAGGAACCTGCAATACCTGCCAGGGACCTCCTTTATACTGAACACTGCAAAATGAGATCCTTGCTGCAGGAAACGCAGCTCTGTTATACTGGGGCAACCTGCAAATACCTGCCAGGACCTCGTTATACTGGGACACCGCAAATACCCTGTCAGGACCTCTGTATACTGGGAGACCACCGAAAATCCTACCAGGACCTCTGTTATATAACTGAGACCCTGCAATACTCTCGGGACCTTAATGGACCCTGCATCCTGCAGGACCTCTGTTATTACCTGAGAATCTGCAAATATCCTGCCAGGACCTCTTTTATACTAGGACAAACTGCAATAACATGCCAGACTCTGTTATACTTGGACACCTGCAAATACCTCGCAGGACCTCTGTTATGTTGGACACCGCAATGACCTGCCAGGGACTTCTAGTTATACTGGGACAAAAAAACCTGCAAACCTGATTCCTTTAACTGGGACACCGCAGCGCAGCCTCTGTTATACTGGAGACATGCAAGATACCTGCGGACCTCTGTTATACTGGAGACACCTGCAATACCTTGCCAGTGACCTCTGTTATACTGGGACTGCAATTCACTGTGCAACCTGAGACAATCACACCTGCCAGGACCTCTGTTATACTGGGACACCCTGCAAAACCTGCCAGGACTTGTTATACTGGGACACCTGCAAATTATCTGCCAGGACCTCTGTTATACTGAGCACCCTGACATAATACTGCCGAGGACCTCTGTTATAACTGGGGACACCTGCACATATTCTGCCAGGTCCAATCCTGTTGATACTGGGACTAACCTGAAATCCTGCCAGGACCTCTGCTTATACTGGGACACCTGCAAATACCTGCCAGGACCTCTTATACTGGGAACACTCTGACAAGAATACCTGCTCAGGACCTCCTGTTTATACTGGAGACAACCTGCAGATACCGCAGGACTCTCTTATACTGAGACAACCTGCAAATTACCTGTCCAGGACCTCTGATTATACTGAGGACACTGCAAATCTGTCCAGGAACCTCTTTTAACTGGGACCACTGCAAGATACCTGGCCTGGACCTCTGTTCTACTGAGACAACCTGTCAGATACCTGCCAGGACCTCCTGTTATACTGGGACACACTGCACGGATACCTCTGCAGGACCTCTGTTTACTGTACGGACACCTGCAAATACCTGCAGGACCTCTGGTTATGCGGGTGGACACCTGCAATACCTGCAGGAACCTCTGTTATACTGGAGACCGCAAATACCTGCCAGAGTCTATGTTTATACTGGGACCGCAAACCCAGTCTGTTACGAATATCAACCTGTCCAGGACCTCTGTTTACCTGGGACACCTGCAAATACCTGCCAGGGGCTCTTAGAACTGGGACACCTGCAAATACCTGCCAGGCCTTGTTATACTGTAGACATACACAAACATCTGCGCAGGAACCTCTGTTATACTGGGACACCTGCAATTATGCCAGGACCTGCTGGTATATGGGATCACCTGCAAATATCCTGCCAGGACCCCTCTCTTTCAACTAGGGACACACCTGCAAATACCTGCCGGACCCTTTATACTGTGACACCTGCAATACCTGCCAGACATCTGTTATACCTGGGCAACCTGGCAAATACCTGCCAGGACCTGCTGTTTTACTGGGACAACCTGCAAAATTCTTCCTCCGGCCGTATCTAGACCTGCAAAACTGAGACTCTGTTATAAACTGGGACACCTGCAAATACCTGCAGGTCCTCGTGTTATACTGGGACACCTGCAAATTACCTGCCAGGTCCTTCTGTTATACTGAGACACTTTAGCAATTCCTGCCAGGATTACCCTGTTATACTGGACACATGCAAATACCTGCCCAGGACCTCTGTTTACTGGGACACCTTGCAAATACTGCCAGGGATCTCTGTATACTGGGACACCTGCAAATATTGCAGGACCCTTGTTATCACTGGAGACACCTTACAAATACCTGCCGAGGACCTCTGTTTACGTGGACTCACCTGCAAATTCCTGCCAGGACTCGTTGTGTTCTACTGGAGACACCTGCCAAATACCTGAGGGACCTCTTTATATCTGGAAACACATACTGCAAATACCATGCCGCGTGACTGGGAACTGCATACCTGCAGTATTCTATAGGGACACCTGCAAATACCTGCCAGGACCTCTGTTATACTGGACATACCTGCATACCTACCCTGCCAGGACCTCTTGATTATACTGAACACCGTCAGATACCGGCCAGTGACTCTGTTATAACTGGATCACCTGCCAAATACTGCCAGACCTCTCTTATACTGGGACACCTCAAATGGCAGAACGTTTATACACTGGCGTACTCAGGACCTCTGTTATACTGAGACACTGCATACCTGACCAGGACCTCTGTTATACTGGAGACAACTGCAATACATGGCCAGGGGACCTTGTTTATACTGGGGACACCTGCAAATAACCTGCCAGGACCTCTGTTATGATGGGACACCTGCAATACCTCAGTACCTCTCTATACGAAGCCTGACCAATCGCTGCCATCTCTTATACTGAGACACCTGCAAATACCTGCCAGGGTACCTTGTTAGTATCTTGGACACCTGCAAATGACCTGCCAGCCTCTGTATATTAATAAAACCTCCGGACTCTATGGGGACACGCAAATACTGCCAGGACCCTTCTGTACACTGGGACACCGTGCAGATACCTGCCAGGTACCTCTGTTGACTGAGAAACTTCAATACCTGCCGAGACCTCTGTTATATACTGGGACAACTCTGCAAATACCTGCCAGGACTCTCTGTTTAACTGGACACTTCAAATACCTGCCAGGAACCTCTGTTATACTGGACACCTGACAATACCTGCGAGGACCTCTGTATATGGGACACCTGCAAATCCTGCCAGGGACCTCTTTGGGTCTGCAAATACTGCCAGGGGACCTTTTATATGGGACACTGCAAATACCTGCCAGGACCCTGTATACTGGGACACCCTGCAAATACTGCCAGACTCTGTTTATACTGAGACACCTGCAGATACCGCAGGACCTCTGTTTTATTACTGAGACACCTGCAAATACCTGCCAGGACCTCTTTATACTGGGACACCTGCAAATACCTGCCGGACCTCTCTTAACTGGAACTTGCAGATACCTGCAGGACCTCTTATACTGAGGACACCTGCAAATACATGCCAGGACCTCTGTTATACTGGGACACCTGCAAATAACTGCCAGGACCTCTGTTATTACTGGGGACACCTGCAAATACCGCCAGGACCTCTTTAGCTGGACACTGCATACTGGAACCTCTGTTATACTGAGAACCTGCAAATACTGCCAGGCCTCTGTTTATACTGGACACCTGCCAAATACCTGCCAGTCCTCTGTTATACTGGACGATCAAACATCTGCCAGGACCTCTGTTATTCTGGGACACCTGCAAAATACCTGCCAGGTCCTGTCTTATACGGGGACACTGCAAATACCTGCCAGGTCCTCTGTTATACTGAGACACCTTCAAAATCTGCCAGGACCTCTGTTATACGGGACACCTGCAAATACCGCCAGGACCTCTTTATAGTGGGACACTTGAAAATAATTCTCTGCCAGGACCTCTGTTATACTGGTGACACTGCAAATACCTGCCAGGACCTCTGTTATACTGGGACCACCTGCAAATACCTGCCAGAACTCTGTTATAATGGGACACTCTGCAATACCTGCCCGTACCTCTGGTTTATACTGGACACCTGAAGCTATCTGCCAGGACCTATGTTATACTGGGACACTGCAAATACCTGCAAGGACCTCTGTTTAACATGGGACACCTGCAAATACTGCACAGGAGGAACCTCTGTTCATACTGAGACCACCTGCAATATCCTGAACAGGTCCTCTGTTATACTGAGACACCTGCAAATTCCTGCCAGGACCTCTGGTTATACTGAGGACAGCTGCAAAATACCTGCCAGGCCTCTTGTTATACTGGGACACCTGCAAAAAACTAGACCTGTACACTGGGCAGCATCGACCGTATACTGAGGAAATATCGCGGACTCTTAATTGGGCGACACAATTCCCAGGCTATGTCACAACACCTGCAGATCCGTTGACCTCTTGTTATACTGAGACACCTGCAATTACCTGCCAGGTCCTCTTGTATACATGGGTACACATGCAAATACCTGCCAGGCCCTCTTATAATGGGACACCTGCAAATACTGCCGGGACCTCTGTATTACTGGGACACCTTGCAAATCTGCCAGGTACCTCTGTTATACTGGGACACTGCAAAGAACCTGCAGGTCACCTTGTTTCTGAGACACCTGCAAATACCTCGGCCAGGACCTCTATTATACTGGGACACCTGCAAATACCTGCAGGACCTCTGTTATACTGGGACACTGCAATACCTGCAGGACACTCGGTATACGGAGACACTGCAAATACTGCCAGGGCCTCTGTTTATACTGAGCACTTGCAAATATCACTGCCAGGAACCTCTGTTATACTGGGACACCTGCAAATACACTGCCAGGACCCTTTTTAGTCTGGGACACCTGCAAATACCTGCCAGGTATCCTCTTATTATGAGGGACACCTGCAAAGTCCTGGCCAGGACCTATTTTTATACGGACACCTGCAAAATACCTGCCAGGACCTCTGTTATACTGGAGCCACCTGCAAATACTGCAAGGACCTCTGTTATATGGACGACTTCTGCAATACCTGCCGGCCTTTTTATACGGGGGACAACTGCAATTCTACGGCCAGGACCTCTGTTATACTGAGACACGCAAAATCCTTGCCAGGTTCCTCTGTTATTACTGGGAAACCTGCACATTACCTGCCAGGACCTCGGTTATACGGAGACACCTCAAAAATACTGCCACGGTCCTTCTGTATACTGGGACACCTGCAAATACTGCCAGGGAACCTCTTATATATGGGACACTGCAAATACCTGCCAGGACCTTGTATTACTGGGACACCTGCAAATTACTCGCAGGCCTCTGTTATACTGGGGACACTGCAATATCTGCTCAGGTACTTGTATACGGGAGACACTTACAATACCTGCCGAGGACCATCTGTTATACTGGAGACACGCAATATCTGCCTGCAGGTACCTACTGTATTACTGAGACACCTGCAAATACCGTTCAGCGACCCTGTTATACTGAGGACACCTGCAATATACCTGCCAGGTCACTCTGTTATACTGAGATACCTTGCAATATGACCTGCCAGGTACTCTCGTTATACTGGGACACCTGCAAATACCCTGCCAGGACCTCGTTATACGGAGACACCTGCAATTATGCTGCAGCGCCTCTGTTATACTGGGACACCTGCAATACTGCAAGGATCTCTGTTATTACTGGACACCTGACAAAAACCTGCCCGGACCTCCTTTATACTAGGGGACACCGCAAATACCTGCGAGACCTCTCTATGACTGGGGACACCTTGACAGATACTGCAGGTACCTCTGTTATACTGGACACCTGCAAATACCTGCAGTACCCTCTGTTTATACTGGGACAGCAAGACTGCAGGTCTATAATGGAAGCAATATGCCAGGACCTCTGTATACTGGGACGACATACTGCTCGAAACTAACTAACCTTGCCTTAGCTGCAGCCTCTATTTACTGAGGACACCTGCAAATACCTGCCAGGGACCACTGCTTATACGGGGGACACCTGCAAATCCTGCCAGGTCCTTGTTATACTGGACAATGCAAATACCTGCCAGGCCTCGTATCTGGACAATACTGTCTATAACGAGACACCTGCAAATACCTGCCGGACCATCTGTTATAATGAGACACTTCTGCAATGACCTGCCAGGTCCCTCGTTTACTACGGGACACTTGCAGAGATATCTGCCAGGACCCTGGTTTATTACTGAGAGCAACCTGCAATATGACTGCCAGGCCTTCGTTATACTGGGGACACCTGCAAATAACCTGCCAGGCACCTCTGTTATACTCGAGACACCTCGAACAAATTACCTGCCAGGGACCTCTTGTATGTATGGGACACCTGCAAATACCTGCCAGGACTCTGGTTATACTGGGACCCACTGACAAATAACTGCCAGGCCTCTGTTATACTGGACACCGCAATATCCTGCCAGCTCTGTTATACGGAATAAATGGACACCTGCCAATACTGTGGTCCTCTGTTAACTGAGGCACACTGCAAATACTCCAGCCTCAGCCTGAAACCTTGCCCGGGCTCGTTATACTGAGACACTTCCAATACTGCCAGGTCACTTGTTATACGGAGACACGCAAATACCTGCCAGGACCTCTGTTATACTGGGCACCTGCCAATTAATGCAAGTACTGTTCTTATACTGGGGACACCTGCAAATACCTGAAGGTACTCTGTTATACTGGACACCTGCAAAATACAGCTCCAGGACCCCTGATTTATACTGGGACACACTGCAATACCTGCCAGGTCCTCTGTATTACTGAGGACACATGCAATACCTGCCAGGCCTCTGTTACCTTGGGGAACACTGCAAATACCTGCCAGGACCTCTGTTATATGGGACACTGCATTAATCTTGCCGGGACTCTGTTAACTGGGAACCTGCAATTATACTGCCAGGGACCTCGTTACTATGGGACACCTGCCAAACGTACCTGCCAGGCCCTCTGTTATACTGGGACACCTGCCCCTAACTAGACTGCCAGGACGTCATGTATACTGATGGACACATGCAAACATAACTGCCAGGACCTCTGTTATACTAGGCACAAAACCGGCCTGTCATGGAACCTACTCTGCCAGGACCTCTGCTTTTACTGGGGGGGCACTGTGCAGATTATCTAGGCAGTACTCTGTTATACTGAGACACCTTGCAAATACATCGCCGGGGACCTCTGTATACTGGGACACCTGCAAATACACTGCCAGGACCTCTGTTATACTGGGACACCTGCAATTATGCCGCCAGGACCTCTGTAACTGGGGACACCTGCAATAATACCTGCCAGGCCTCTTGTTATACTGGGACACTGCAAAATACCTGCAGGACCACTGTGAATGTATACTGGACACTCGAAAACTACCCAGGTGACCTCTGTTATATGGGGACACCTTGCAACTATATACTACCAGGACCTTGTTATACTGAGGACCCCCTGCCAATACCGCCAGGACTCTTGTTATACTGACACCTGCACAATACTGCCAGGTCCTCTGTAGACGGACACCATGCAAAATACCTGCCAGGACCTCTGGTATACTGGACACTGCAATATCTGCCAGGACCTCTGTTATACTGGGACACTGCAAATACCTGCCAGGTCCTCTGTTATACTGGGACACTGCAATTATACCGACAGGTACTCTGTTATTTACTGGGACATACTGCAAATACCTGCCAGGACATCGTTTAACTGGGACCACCTGCGAATACCTGCCAGACTTTGTATACTGGACACCTGCAAATACCGCCAAGGTCCCTGTTATACTGGGACCACCTGTAAAATTACTGCCAGGACCTCTGTTATTAAGGGACACCTGCAAATACCTGCCAGGTCCTCTGTTATACGGGACACTTGCCAAAAACCTGCAAGCCTCATGTTTACGGGAAACCTGCAATAACTTGGCCAGGCACTCATGTTATACTGGACACTGCAAATACCTGCCAGGACTTGTTACTATGGGACAACCCTGCAAATACCTGCCAGGACCTCGTGATAATGGGACACCTGCAAATACCGTGCCCAGGTGCTCTGTTATACTGGGACACCCGTTATGCAGATCTCTGTAATGGGACACATCAATACTTCGGCTTGTTATACTGGAGACACCTGCAAATACCTGCCAGGTACCTTGTATACTGGGACACCTGCCATTATTGCCAGGACCTCTGTTTTTATACTGGACACCCTGCAAAATCCTGCATGGCCTTGTTATACTGGAGACAACCAGCAAATGGCCGCAGGACCTCTGTTTACTGAGACACTGCAAAAATCGCCAGGTCCTCTTTATACGGGGACACGTGCCAATATCCCCAGGACTCCTGCTATTATACTGGGACATCTTGCATACCTGCCAGGAATCTCTGTTATACTGGGACACCTGCAAATATCCTGCCAGTGTTTCCTGTGCTGATACCTGATCTGTTGGGGACACCTGCAAAAACATGCCCAGGACTCTTGTATACTGAGCACTGCAAATACCTGCCGGAGGACCTCTGTTATACTGAGACACCTGCAATACCGCCAGTGACCTCTGTTATACTGGGACCACCTGCAATTTACCGGCCAGACCTTGTTATACGTGGGACACCTTGCAAATACTGCTCGGTCACTCTTTATACTGGGACCTTGCAAATACCGCCAGGATCTCGTTATATGGGACACCTGCATATCTGCCAGGACCTCCTGTTTATACTGGACACCTGCAAATACCTGACCGGACCTATGTTATTAATGGGGGAACACCGCAATAAACTGCCGGGTCACTCTGTTATACTGGGACACCTTGCATATACTGCCAGGTCATTGTTATAATGGGACATCATGCAAAACCTGCAGGACCTCTGTCTAATGTGAGACACACTTGCAATATCTGCCAGGACCTCTGTTATACTGGACACTGCAATTCTGCCAGGCTCCTCTGTTATACGGGGACACCTGCAATATCCTGCCAGGTACTCTCTGTTCTACTGGGACACCTTGCAGATCTGCCAGGACCTCTGTTATACTGAGAACACCTGAAAATTACCTGCCAGGGATCTGTTATACTGGGGACACCTGCATTAATCGTGAGGATTGTTATACCTGGCGACACCTGCAAATACCATGCCAGGTACCTCTGTTATACTGGGACACCTGCACATTACTGCCAGGACTGTTATACTGGGACATCCTGCAGATATCCGCCAAGTCCTTGTTATACTGGACACTGGCATTAATACGCCAAGTACCTCTGATACTGGGGACACCTGCAAATACCTGCGCGACCTCTGTATACTGGGACACCTGCAAATACCCATGCAGGACCTTTTATACTGGGGACACCTGCCAAACTAACTGGCCAGTCTCTGTTAACTGGGACACTGAACAATACCTGCCAGGTACTCTGGTTAGTACGGGACACCTGCAAATTCTGCCAGGTCCTTGTTATATTGGGACACTGCAAATACCTGGCACCGTCTCTGTTACTACTGGACACCTGCAAATACGCAGGCTCTGTATAGGACTGGGACTATTATCTGCAGTTATGATGGGACACCTGCAAATACCTGCCCAGGTACCTCTGTTACTACTGGGCACACCTGCAAATACCTGCCAGGTCCTCTGTTATACCGGACACCTGCAAATACCTGCCAAGGTCCTCTGTATACTGGGAACCTGCAAATACTGCCGGTCCTCTGTTAACTGGGACACCTGGCGATATACCTGCCAGAGGTACCTCTTATACTGGGACAACTCATCATGCCAGGACTTCTGTACACACGGAAATACCCGTCCTCGTATACGGGACACCTGCAAATACCTGCCAGGACCTCTGTTGAATTTGAGGACACCTGCAATTACTGCCAGGTACTCTGTTATACTGGGACACCTGCAAAATACCTGCCAGGAACTTGTTTAACTGGGACGACGAACCAAATACCGCCAGGTACCTCTGTTATACGGGGGACACCTGCAAATTACCTGCTCAGGACCTCTGTTATACTGGGACACCTGCAAATACATGCCAGGGCTCTGTATACGAGACACCTGCAAATACCTCAGGACTAACTGAGCCGCAAATTCACATCTGTTCTCACTAAGGGAAACCTGAACAGATACCTTACCAGGTACCTCTGTATACTAGGACACCTGAGCAAATACCTGCAGGTACCTTGTTATACTGGGGACCCGCAATATGCCTGCAAGGTCCTCTGTTATCCGGGGACACTGGCAAATACCATGCCAGGACCTCGTTTATACATGGGAGACCACTTGCAATTATTGCTGTAGGACTCTGTTATACTGAGACACCTGCAAATACCTGCCAGGTACCTCTGTTAACTGAGGACACCTGAAAATACCTGCCAGGGCCACTGTTATTACTGGGACACCTGCAAATACCGCCAGGCCTCTGTTATACTGGGACACCTCTGCAAATACCTGCCAGGTCCTCTTGTTATACTGAGAAACTGCAATTACTGCACAGGACCGCTGTTATACATGGGACACCTGCAAATACCTGCCAGGACCTCTGTATACTGAGACCACCTGCAAAATTACTATCACCAGGCCACCCCCCTCCCCGACCCCCTATTACCCCCGCGCACACTGAAAATACTGCCAGGACCTATCCCTCCTCTTATACTGGGACACTTGCAGAAACCTGCCAGGACCTCGGTTATACTGGGCACCTGACAAATTCCTGCCAGGACCTTCCTGATTTATACTAAGACACCTGCAATACCTGCCAGGACTCTGTATACTGAGACACCTGCCAAATACATGCCAGGACCTCTGGTTATACTGGGACACATGCAAATACCTGCCTGGACCTCGGTTATACTGAGACAACATGCAGATACTGACAGGGACTCTGTTATACTGGGACAAATGCAGATACCTTCAGGACCTTGTTTTACTGAGGGGACACCTGCAAATACCTGCCAGGACTCTGTTCTGTGGGACACCTGCCAAAATGACCTGCCGAGGACCTCTGTTCTACTGGGACACTGCAAATACCTGCCGGACCTCGGTTAACTGGACACCTGCAAATACCTGCCAGGACCTTGTTTGCTTGGACACCTGCAAAATTACCTGCCGGGACCTCTGTTATTACTGGGACACCTGCAAAACCTGCCAGGTCCTCTGTTATACTGGGACACTGCAAGTAACCTGCCAGGTTCTCTGTTATACTGAGACATATTTACATCACCTGCCAGGGACCTATGTTATACTGGGACACAGCAATACATGCCAGGGACCTCGGTTTATACTGGGACACCTGCAAATATCTGCCAGGGACCTCTGTTATACTGAGGAACACCTACAAATATCCTGCGAGGACCTCGTTATCACTGGGACACCTGCAAATTCCTGCCAGGACCTTCTGTTCATACTGGGATACCTGCAAATACAGCAGGCCCTCTCTTATACGGGGACACCTGCCAAATACCTGCCAGAACTCTGTTATACTGGGACACCTGCAAATACTGCCAGGACCTCTGTATACTGGGACACCTGCAAATTACCTGCCAGGACCTGGTTGACTGAGGACACCGGCAGATACCTGCCAGGACCTCTGTTATACTGAGACACACCTGCAAATACCTGCCAGGACCTCTCTTATACTGGGACATGGCAGATACCGGCAGGACCTATGTTATACTGAGACACCTGCAAAACCTGCCAGGACCTCTGTATACTGGGACACCTGCAAATACTGCAGGAACCTGTATAACTGGGACACTGCAAAGACATGCCAGGACCTCGGTATGCTTGGAAACTGGCAAATACCTGCCAGGACCTCTGTCGTGATACTGGGGGACCACCTTTGCAAATACCTGCCAGGTACTAGGTTATCTGGGACACCTGCTAAATACCTGCCAGGTCCTATGTTATACTGAGACATATACAAAACACCTGCCTGGGACCTCTGTTATACTGGGACACCTGCAAATACTGCCAGTCCTCTGTTATACTGGAAACCTGCAGGCAATTACCTGCCAGTCATTGTTATACGAGACAAGACAAATACCTGCGAGGTACTCACAGCCCACACGCGCTCCCGGAATTGTACGACTACCTATTACCGTCTTCCTCATGTCTCATTTAATCGTTCTCAAACAAACGCAGGGGATAATACGGGCAGAAAAAAGTGGAAAAATAAAAGGTAAAGGAAAGATGCGTGAAATAATGGCGCCTGTTACGATACCTCTGCAAAATACCTGACAGAGACCCGCTTTATACGGGTACACCTGCAATATCATCCTGCTCAGGCCTCTGTATACTGGAGACACCTGCAAATACGCCAGGACCCACCCTTATTATTCTTTATCCTTAGAAGGTTCCCCTTAGAAGGTTCCCCTTAGAAGGTTCCTCCTTAGAAGGTTCCTCCTTAGAAGGTTCCCCTTAGAAGGTTCCTCCTTAGAAGGTTCCCCTTAGAAGGTTCCTCCTCAGAAGGTTCCTCCTTAGAAGGTTCCCCTTAGAAGGTTCCTCCTTAGAAGGTTCCCCTTAGAAGGTTCCCCTTAGAAACATGCTGAGAAGGCTTCCTCCTCAGACGGTTCATCCTTAGAGGTTACCCCTAGAAGGTCCCTTAGGGAAGGTTCCTCATTAGCAGGTTCGCCTTAGAAGGTTCCATAGAAGGTTCTCTCCTTAGAAGGTCCCCTAGAAGGTTCCTCCTAAGAAGGTTCCTCCTCGAAGGTGCAACCTTAGAAGGTTCTCCTTAAAGGTTCCCATTAGAAGGTTCCCCCTTAGAGGGTTAACCGTAGAGGTTTCCTCCTGAGGAACGGTTCCCCTTAGAAGGTTCCTCCTCAGAAGGTCCTTCCTTAGAAGGTTCCCTTGAGAAGTTCTTCCTCACGGAAGGTTACTCCTTAGCCATTAGAAAGGTTCCTCCTTAGAAGGTTACCCCTAAGAAAGGTTCCCCACGAAGGTTCCTCCTTAGAAGGTTCCCCTTAGAAGGTTCCTCCTCAGAAGGTTCCTCCTTAGAAGGTTCCCCTTAGAAGGTTCCTCCTTAGAAGGTTCCTCCTTAGCTTGCTGCTGCTTTGGATGATGATGATGGCTTCAGCTATTGGATATGAGACAATAAGATACCAGATCATTAAAACCGCATCATCAGAGACGCTGGAAGGGAGGCTGAAAAAATATATTAGTATCACATTGTAGATGACGGCAATGAGGAGAAACAGGATCATGGTTCTCGTAGCGTTGAGTTGAGTTTGGAATTTTGAACGTGTAAATCCTCTGTTATTCTGTTTCATTGTCCACATGTGATTTATAAGAGACCACAAGGTGATGGCCGTGGAGATGAAAGCCACGAATAAAGGTAAGAAGGATCCCAGAGTGACGGATGAGGCTCTGTAGGCTTCGTTTGTGATGAATTGCCCTCGGAGAAACATGGATTGATACGTTGTGTTCCCCGTAGAATTTATAGCACAAAACCAAATATTTGGAAAACTTATGACAAATAAACCAAACCCTGAAGCAATAAGGACATGGGAGAGGTGCGATGGGAGACGTCTCTTCAGCCACACCACGGTCTGGTGACCACAGGTGGTGATGGAGACGCAGTAGTAGACACAGAGCAAAGCGATGAGCCAATAGCTGTAACTGTTCAAGAATGGGGAATTCCCCATCACAAACCAGAGAAGAATTTCATGAGTATAAAATAAATTAGGGGAAAAAACATAGATTACACTTTGTGCGGTCTCCATCAAATGGAGACAGATGTTGACCATAACCTTGCTGAGGAGGACCTTATCCGATGCGCCCAGGGAGAGTCCGTTTTTTAAGTTTCCCATATAAGCCAGCAGGATGTAGATGTTCATAGCTAATCCCAGCAGAGATTCAATCATCAATCCGACTGCGAAGGGGATGAGTCCCAAAGTCTCCATAGTGCAAAGTGATGTGTCTATCCTGGAAGCAGGACCTCTGTTATATACAGTCTACTCAGACACATGCAAATACCGGCCAGGACCTCTGCTATATAAAGTCTACTGAGACACATGCAAATACGTGCCAGGACCTCTGCTATATACAGTCTACTCAGACACATGCAAATACCTGCCAGGACCTCTGTTATACTGGGACATCTGCAATTACCTGGCAGGACCTCTGTTATACTGAGACACATGCAAATACCTGCCAGGACCTCTGTTATACTGGGACACCTGCAGATACCGGCCAGGACCTCTGTTATACTGGGACACCTGCAAATACCTGCCAGGACCTCTGTTATACTGGGACACCTGCAAATACCTGCCAGGTCCTCTGTTATACTGAGACACCTGCAAATACCTGCCAGGACCTCTGTTATACTGGGACACCTGCAAATACCTGCCAGGACCTCTGTTATACTGGGACACCTGCCAATGGCAGGTATTGCAGGTGTCCCAGTATAACAGAGGTCCTGGCAGGTATTTGCAGGTGTCCCAGTATAACAGAGGTTCCTGCAGGTATTGCAGGTGTCCAGTATAACAGAGGCCTGGCAGGTTTCAAGGTGCTCAGTATAACAGAGTCCGGCAGTATTTGCAGGTGTCCAGTATAAACAGAGGTCCTGGCAGGTATTTGCAGGGGGTGTCCCAGTAATACAGAGGGTCCTGGCAGGTATTG